>JBBPBX010000802.1:7110-63418 GCA_038048925.1 Garcialebias charrua
CTGGATGAGTGGGTCTTTCATGATGCAGGTGGCTCTTTTCCTGCATCTGGAGGTGTAAATGTCTGTGATGGTGGGGAGACTGACTCCAACATTCTGTGCAGCCTTCACCACTCTCTGTAGAGCTTTCCTCTCTGCAACTGTGCAGCCTCCATGCCACACGTTGATGCTGGAGCACAGGACGCTCTCCACTGCACACCTGTAGAACGAGGTGAGAACTGGGCTGCTCAGACCAGCACGTCTCAGCCGTCTGAGGAAGTAGAGTCTCTGATGACCTTTCTTGATCAGGCTGGTGGTGTTGTTGCTCCAGCTGAGGTTATCATTCATGTGTACACCCAAGTATTTGTAGCTGGAGACCACTTCCACTGCAGACCCACCTATTTCAGTGGGGCATGGGTGTGTTTGTTCCTTCTGAAGTCCACAATCATCTCCTTTGTCTTCTTCACATTCATGTGAAGATTATTCTCTTTGCACCAGCTCTCCAGGTGTTCCACCTCCTGTCTGTAGCTGGACTCATCATTGTTTGTGATGCATCCCACCACCGCTGTATCATCTGCAAACTTAACAATATGACAGCCTGGAAGTGTGGCTGTACAATCATATGTGAGCAGAGTGAACAAACAAACAGATCTTATGTGATCTTATTAACATCTACACAATTTGATAACATTTCTTCAAAAAGAAGACATGCTTTAGGCTTTTGCCATGTTGGCACACATGCAGCTGGATATCTCATCGACTTGAAGACTTGATGACATGTCTATCTCTGCTGTCATCTGTGGGTCTAAAGGACGCATATTTAATTGGATTTATTATAACTGGTTCCTGCTTTTTGGATTAAGCTGGTTGCTGGTTTTATCTACAATTTAAGCAAGTTGTCTGCAGCAAATTTGAGACCCGATCACACTGATTGCCTTTGTGATGGCTTGGTTCTTGCCTGTGTACCCAGACTCAGTTGCCTTGGGCAGAATGGATCAGATCTTGGGGATTTTTACACAGGTACGTTCCATCGGTGTGTGGCTACATAATTTTGGACATTTTCAGAATCTTTTGGACCAACACAGACTCAAGGCAGATGTCATTATGTTCTGTCTGTACTCAAAACAACTGTGTGTTTATCTGAATCTGGCTCTCCCGGCTGGCTTTCAAGGCGCGCGTGCGTGCGTGTGTGCGTGTGTGCGTGCGTGCGTGCGTGCGTGCGTGCGTGCGTGCGTGCGTGCGTGCGTAAGTATGTATGTATGTATGTATGTATGTATGTATGTATGTATGTATGTATATATGTATGTATGTATGTATGTATGTATGTATGTATGTATGTATGTATGTATGTATGTATGTATGTATGTATGTATGTATGTATGTATGTATGTATGTATGTATGTATGTATCTTTCGTGTCTTCTTTCGTGGCTGTAGCTGCGGTCTGGTGCTTGGCTGGGGTCTGGGCTGTGGGGGGCTGTGGCTGGGGTGGTGTGTATTGGGGGGCTCTCACATGGGTGGCTCTGTGCTATTGGCCCGGGGGTGTCTGGGCTCATTGGATGTGTGCCCTCCCTTGCGTGGGGTACTCTTGTTGTGGATCTTGCTGTGGGTAGACTGGTCGGTTCCTTTGTGGGGGTGGGGTTGTGCTCTCTGTCGCCGTGGTGCACTATCTGTGGCTGTTCGGGCACTCCTGGCTGATTGTCCTGGTGGGAGTTAGGTGGCTTCCTTGGTTGGGGGCTGGATGTTGGACTGGGGATTGGGTTGGGGGTCTAGATAGTTTTGAGGTGGGATTGGATTGCTGGCCCTTCTTTTGGTGAGTCCTCGGGGCTATGTGCTGGTCCATGGCCTTTGTCCCTGATGGTGCGGCAGCCACCTGCTCCTAGGCTTCTGTATTGTAGTCTTCTTCCCCTGGTAGATCTCAGAGAATGGGGGTTCATATTGGGTGCATGTGTGTCGTGCCAGGGCGTCTCCGGGCCTGTGGTACAGGGCTCTTGGTGTGATGTGTTTGGTTAACAAACTCCTTTTTATTTACTCCAATAAAAAAAAAAGTAAAATAACTTTGTACCAGGTGGGAAGCAAACCCGCTTCCTCGGGTCAAGATAAAAGAGTGTAACAGCAGTGCACAATCTCTCTGAGCCACAGCGACGGACTGGAATTTTAGGAGTCCACTTTACCTATATAGGAATCACTCCTCTTAACATTCTGGCTGCACGTAGAAGTTAGAGATTATTAGTTATATTTTAAAACCCTGGCTGCGCGCAAGAGTTAGACAATATTAGTTATATTTTAATGACATTCAGGTCGCGCTGAAAGGCGGAAATGGGTGCGCGCTTCGTGTTATTTACGTTCTAACATAAGCTGATTTGTAATCAGTTATTAACAAATATTAAACTCAGAAACACTAATATATATACTCAGCAAAAATATTTTTTAGCGGCGTCTCCTCTCTTAAAACACTGTAAGCGCGCACACAAGAACACTCCACCCACGTCAAGTGAACACCCCACCCACTTCAAGTGAACACCCCACCCACTTCAAGGCTTGCTCTCCACATAATGCGTAATGAATGGGGGCGGGCCAGGGCTGGCTCTGGGCCAACCAGGGACGAGCCGGACTGGGAAGGGCCGGTCAATGCGAAAATGGCTTCTGACAGCCCTGAGCAGCTCCTTTAGTGCCCGGCTGCAGCACCCTAATGGTACGTCCACACCTAACAGCGTTTCAACTGCAGGAGCGTCCAGTTTACATGCAAAGTCAATGGGGGACGTGCCGCCAGGCGCGTCTTGGCGTCGGGCGTCACGTCACGTGCGTGTTGAGCGTGCTGGAAAGCGTTTTCCGTGCACGTGAACCCGCGTCAGCCTCCAAAGCACGCCTTGAACATGTTGAAGATTTCGCCGTTCAAACGCCGTTCAACTCTCCCTGATTGGTTGATCAGGGAGAGTCGGGGGGAGAAGAGAGGGGGAGAGTCCCTATGTGACGCGGAAACGAGGGGACGGGGGTATTGCGCAACTATGTGACGTATTGTTTGTGGGACACAGAAAAAACCCGCAAAGTCGTGTACTATGGAAGAGAAACTCATTGTAGCTGTGTGTTTGCGACAAGTCCTTCACGACCAGTCAAGTCTGCTCTACAGAGACAGAAATAAAAAGCTCCTTGCCTGGCGGAGTGCAGTAAGGAACTCGGTATACCGGTAAGCTCCTCCCACACCCCCCGCGCCACACCGCCGCAACTTCGCGTTCTGGTCTGGACACCACTGTGGGTCCAGTGCGTCCACTTGCGTGCGTGACAAGCTTTTTTGAAGTTGAAACGCTGTTAGGTGTGGACGTACCATAAGTGCATGAAGGAAAGATACCGCAGGTCTTTCCTTCCGGCCACCGTCAGACTGTACAACACCCGTTACTCTTAGTAGTTATATTTCGTTTAATACTTTTTCTGTGTTTTTGTACTCATTGTATTATTTGTATATATATATATATAGATGTTTAACTTTTTTTGGTACTGGTTCTGTTCTGTCCTCTATGCTGCTGTGGCAATGTAAATTTCCCCACTGTGGGATTAATAAAGGCATCTTATCTTATCTTATCTTCTGGAGTGGCCTAGCCAGTCTTCAGAACTAAACCCTATAGAAAATCTTTGAAGGGAGCTCAAACGTCACCACTTGCTCCTACCAAGTTTGAACGCTTCCTCTCCCACTCCACTTTGCTTTGCTGCTTTATCTGTCTGCGAAACGGCTTCTGAGCCTCTCTTGCATATCTTCTGAACCATAATTATGGAATTATTTGGCCAGTTGCCTTTGTGATAGCTTGGTTCTTGCTTGTGTACCCAGACTCAATTACTTTGGGCAGAATGGATCAAATCTCGAGGATTTTTACTCAGGCACGTTCATCGGTGTGGCCACGTAATTTGGACATTTCTGGACCGTTTTTAGACCAACACAGACTTAAGGTATATGTCATTATGTTCTGCCTGTCCCCAAAACAACTGTGTGTTTATCTGAATCAGGCTCCCCCAGCTGGCCTTGAAGGCCACCTTATCTGAATATGCCTGGAGGATATGTAATCTGACACTCTCACCCCCTCCCATTGAGGAATTCCACTGTCAATCAGAGTGAACCAGCTGAATAAACATTCTGTCATCATTTCAGGATTCTTTGATTCTCATTAGTGTTGAACATGGCCATTCCCCGACATCCCTCGAGAAGGTTTATGGATCTCAATGGAAGGAGCTGGCTGATTATTCCCTCCTTATCAGTACTCTTACAGTGCCCTCGAGAGCATCCATGGACATTGCTCATCGCTCTTGGTGTCTTCCCCTCTGCAGAATGTCTACGTCACTATGTGCTTCTTTGTGCAAGGTGATTTTTAATATTAGAGTTTTTCTTCTCAAGTAAGAAGAAATATTTTAATAGGAAATTTTTGCCTCCAATTCCTAATATGTCCAGTTTCATTATTTTTGTCTGTCTAAGCAGATCTCACTTGTAAATAAGTCTTCTAGGCTCAATGTGACTCATCTGTCTAAATAAAAGGTTGAATGAAAACTGTGTTTCTCAGTGACTGCCTAGAAACCTGGCTGATCTAGAGAAGATCTGTGTGGAGGAATGGGCCAAAATCATGCTGCAGTGTGCAAACCTTGTGAAAAACTACAGGAAACATTTGACCTCTGTAATTGCAAACAAAGGCTACTGTACCAAATATTAACATTGATTTTCACAGGTGTTCAAATACTTATTTGCAGCAGTAACACACAAATATTTCATTAAAAATCTTACATTGTGATTTCCTGACTTTTTTTTTTTTTTGTTAGATTACGTCTCTCAAAGTGGACATGCACCTAAGATGAAAATTTCAGACCTCTTCATGATTACTAAGTGGGAGAACTTGCAAAGTCGTAGGGTGTTCAAATACTTATTTTCCTCACTGTATGTATAACAGCACTTTAAACCCTTCCCACACTCTTGCAATATTCTAAACAATGTTTCTAAACTTTAAACCCTCTAAAAGAGCACAGAATATCATGATCTCTGCTCTCTGCCACGTGCCAGCACTCTTGGCCACACCCACTTCTCCGTTGCAGAGCGGAAATCCTGACATTCTGTAGGAGACTTCTCACTGCACATCTGGCTGCACAACGCCGCTAAATAATTTAAAATAATATATTTTAAATCAAAAATTCAATGCCGATCTTGCGGCTCTTCCATCAGTCAGTCAATAGACTACAGTATATGCCACGGACTCCCGTTCCAGCACTTCCGCATTCATTACCCAGACGGCGCACTTCCGGTTAGCGGGAATGACTCGAACATAAATGAGTAAATACAATTAATAAAACATCTGCATACACACCAATAATAACTCTATACACATATAATTCTATATAAATCAATAGCAACATTACCCCTTCGGATAGCTGCAATCCATTGTCGCCCAAACCCCCCCCCTCCCCCGGTGGGGGAACGGGGGGCCAGCAGTGCCCGGTAGGAGTTCCTCCACCCCGAAGGGCGGGAGGCCTCTACCATCAAAGCGCATTTTCCCTACAATCCAGATTCATCGCCCGGCAGGGGACCATCAGTGCCCGGTGGGAGTCACTCTGCCCTAAAGGCGAGGATACTTCACCACCACCGAGCGGACGTTCCAAAGCCAGGTTCTTCGCACAGAGGCTCGCGGCGAGCTCAGGTAGGTCGGACGGCATGGGTCTGTCGCGGCCGCGGGGGCACGTCCCATGGGGCCGACGCGTCGCCCGCACGGCTTGGCTCCCGTCCTCCTTCCCCCACGGGAGCGTTCTCCCCCACCGATCCCGGAGGGACGAACGCGTGGACGCGGGCAGCGCAGAGGAGAGTGTTCTCCAAAGGCAGCCGCGCCTCCGCGAACGCCACGGGCTCGGTGGGAAGAGGCACGCTCCCCGACCCCACGTCCCGAAAGACGCTAGGCTGGGGAGGGAAGGGATCGTGGGAGGGCCGTACGGACGCCGGAGGTACGGTCCGAAGACGTGCCCGAGCGCGACGCGCGCCGGGCCTGGATCCGTCGCGGCCGCGTGGGCACGTCCCATGGGGCCGACACGTCGCCCGCACGGCTTGACTCCCGTCCTCCTTCCCCCACGGGAGCGGTCTCCCCCACCGATCCCGGAGGGACGAACGCGTGGACGCGGGCAGCGCAGAGGAGAGTGTTCTCCAACGGCAGCCGCGCCTCCGCGAACGCCACGGGCTCGGTGGGAAGAGGCACGCTCCCCGACCCCACGTCCCGGAGGACGCTAGGCTGGGGAGGGAAGGGATCGTGGGAGGGCCGTACGGACGCCGGAGGTACGGTCCGGAGACGTGCCCGAGCGCGACGCGCGCCGGGGCCGACCGGTCTGCACTTAGGGGGACGAAGGCGGGCGGAGCCGCCTGCGACACCCCAACCGCGGAGACGCGAGGTCTCCGATTGATGACTGAGCGACCCTCAGACAGACGTGGCCCCGGGAGGACCCGGGGCCGCAAGGTGCGTTCGAAGTGTCGATGATCAATGTGTCCTGCAATTCACATTAGTTCTCGCAGCTAGCTGCGTTCTTCATCGACGCACGAGCCGAGTGATCCACCGTTGAGAGTTGTCTGTGTTTGGGATTTTGCCGACGCTTCAAGACAACGGAGCGAAGCTCCGACCTTCCAACTCCCGAGCGCTCCGTCCGCCCCCCGGAAGGAAGGGACGGCCGGAGGCTTCAAACCCACCGCCGCGGCCCGGACGGGTCGCGGACGGAGCAGCGGGTACTCGGGAGCCGCGGCGGACGGCCGAGCAGGACCGCCACGCCGCTGGGTACTGTGTTCCGAGGGCCGGCCGCGTGCCGAGGATCGCCGAGCGCCCCACGTCGACCCCCGTGCGTCTCCCGCACGTCGCGTCCGGGCCCACCCCCCCGTGCTCTGGGGATGGTCCGTGCGCGCCGCACGTTGAGTGGAGACGGTGGAGCCGCCGGAGGCGCAGCCGACGGGCAGACGCGTCCGAGACTAAGGACCGAGCGTTGGCCCCGCCGCCGGTGCCCAACCAGCGTCGCCCGTCCCCCCCGGAGGGGGGAGCGTGCGCCGTGGAGGGTCACGTCGACGGAGCAATGCGACGGCAGGCCGCCGGTGCCCAACCAGCGTCGCCCGTCCCCCCCGGAGGGGGGAGCGTGCGCCGTGGAGGGTCCCTTCGACATGCATACGCACCGGCCCCGCCGCCACGGCCCAGCGTCGCCCGTCCCCCCCGGAGGAGGGAGCGTGCGCCGTGGAGGGTCGTGTCGACAGAACCCGACAAGCCGTCCACCGGTGGGCGGACACAACGGAACTCACTTGTAGTGCCAGTAGCTCGCAGCCGCTTCCCGTTTCGGGTCGTTGTCATGGTCTGCTACTAGGAGCTAACGCTAACAACAACAGCAGTGGATAGGACCCGGAAGTGGCGGATTTGGGTTGCATTTTACCGGAAGTACGTCACGACCCCCCGTGGCATATAGTCTATTGTGTCATGTCCAATCTCACTAAGTCAAACCGCGAAGTAGTGACGGACTGCTGTATTTGTTTTTGGAAACTTTTGAAGTCTTGCTATTCAAGCCTGTTCTGTTAATGGCAGAGCAAAACTGCACATTTCTGGTAAACATTTCTGGTATTTTTCCTGTGCTCCAGCATCAACGTGTGGCATGGAGGCTGCACAGTTGAAGAGAGGAAAGCTCTACAGAGAGTGGTGAAGGCTGCACAGAAGTCTGTTGGAGTCAGTCTCCCCACCATCACAGACATTTACACCTCTAGATGCAGGAAAAGAGCCACCTGCATCATGAAAGACCTCACTCATCCAGCACACTCACTCTTTGCCCCACTCCCCTCAGGACGGAGGTTGAGGAGCATCAAGTGTAGAACCACTAGACTGAGGAACAGCTTCTACCCTGAGGCTGTTAGACTCATGAATAAATAAAAATAAAATAAAAAATAAACACTGCAAAATATCACATTGTGCTGATGCTGATCTGTTTTCTTGTTGCTGTGTTCATCTGTGTTCATCTGTGACCATCTGCTCATACAAACTCATGTTCGTGCCGCTGTTTATTCCCACTATATTAGGCTTAGTGTATTAATAGTTGATGTTTTTCTTAGTTAATTCTAGATGTTATTACTGTTTTTCTCTTGCATTTGTTGTTGGATGTAACTGGGACCCCGTGTACATAATCTCGTTTTCATCACATGTACCACATGCGGTGCAAATGACAATAAAGACTCTCTGACTCTAAACATGGCAACAAACCAACAAACCAGGCCTGTGCTAAACAATTTTGGTTAGTAAAGTTATTGTTGGAGCTAGTAGTCTTTAAAGGAGGGATGGAAAACACTTCTTTTTTGGATGCCATTTACATTTTTAGAAAGTCCTTTGAGGGCCACACAAAATTTATAAACTTTTATCATTCAACAAGTGTAAAATTATAAATCCCCAGTCATCTATTTTTTTTCTCCAAACGTTTGGTTTAAACTGCAGCACGGTGCAACTGGTAGATCAGCGAACAGGTCCCCGTTTCAAATCCCGGTCCGGGGTCCTTTCTGGGTGGAGTTTGCATGTTCTCTCCGTGCATGCGTGGGTTTTCTCCAGGTGCCCTGGTTTCCTCCCACAGACCAAAAACATGCATGTTAGACTGACTGGTAACTCTAAATTGTAACTAGGTGTGAGTGAGAGACTGAATGGTTGTTTGTCTCGTTTGTCTCTCTGTCCCTGTGATGGACTGGAGACCTGTCCAGGGTGTACCCTGCCCCTCACACAATAATTGCCGGACATGGGCACTGGCGACCCCTGTGATCCAAAATGGAAGAAGCATGTAAAATATAATGATGGATGGATGGATGGATGGATGGATAGTTTAAACAAAAAAAGCTATTACTGGTAGTTATAGCTTTTATTTTTATTTTTTACAATTGCTGCCTTTCAAAACACAAAACACTATACAGTATTCACAGTGATATACTTCTAAAATTAAAAACAGGCATGCACAATAAATTATTTTTAGTTTTAGATTTCTTTGGTGACTCCAATGTGTGTATAAACTGGTCAAATGGTTTGGTGAAAGCTATATTAATGTAGTCAAGTTGCAGCAATGATTCATTCCGCTACAAACTCTCCATCTACATCAGGCCTCAACTTTTTTGCTATTCATTTACACTTACACACCATAATATCAGTTATCTTTGGTGCTCTGTAGTCTTGTAAAATTGATTGTTAATCCAAACTCAGACAAAACGCGGGGACATCATCTGTCCTTTCAGCTCCTCTATTTTAACATGATTCATCACTTCCTGTGTCTTGGCACAGCTCAAACACGCTGGTTTGCATTTCACTTTGATGACAAAATAATCACTTGTCCATTTCTCCTGAAAAATGCAGCATTCAGCACTCACTTTTCTTTATTTTGCAGGCGACACTTGCCATTTACCTTCTCTTATTTCACATTCAGACTTCAACACTCATGTTGCATTCACTGGTGGTTGTAGCTGAGTGGTTAGAGCATCCTCCATTGGGAGAGTTGGGGGTTTGATTCCACCAGCAGTCACATGCTGAAGTGTCCCTGGGCAAGACACACTTCATTGCCTCTGATGCGTGTCCCATTGGTGTATGATTATGATAAAGCTCTGATTATTCTTAGGATAGATCTAATGGAGTGCTGTATGAATGGGTAAATGAGGGCACAGATTGTGTTGTAAAGCACTTTGAGTACTGTATACAGTATTGATAAGATAGATAGGTGTTATATAAGTACAGTCCTTTGACCATTTCCTTTTACCATTTACTGACCTCAATCTTGGCTCAGATATATGAATTACTGTCAATTTTATCACAGAGATGCCACTAGTTGTCAATATTTTTCCGTATGAGTTTTAACTTTTGTTTTTTGTTTGAACTTGCCTGGCAGGTTAGATAAAGGAATTTGGGGGATTACTGTATATACAGTCCAGAATCCAGAGATCCACATTCCAGCTTTAAATATATACAAAAAAGTAAAACAAAAATAATTCTGTAAATGCACATTTAAAATGTTGGTCAGGAGATTTTTGGTATAGATGCTTAAAAGTAAAACAAATAATTTTGTTCTTAATGTATTAATATTTTGACAGGTCCTTTTGTATTTTAATTAGATAATGAACTAAATGTTGCAGCTCAACATCTGATGATGCACCTTGCTCCCTTCTTGAGTTCTTATGGTACCATGGAGAAACGTTTTATACCTGGGGTCTTATTTTGATTGTAGAACACACGTGCAAAGAGACAGATACTGTATGGATGCAAATCACCATTTGCCACGAATTCTGCCATGACTTTTCACAATTTTTCTCAAAGCTTGTGAACATGGTTGTACATTTCATGAATTTATGAGTGCCACATGAATGCCACGTGGAAAACCTAGTAAAGAAACTGAAAGTTAAACTGGGTTTCTTTTTCAGAAACAGATCATGTCTAACACAAAATGCTAGGAAACGCCTTGTAACTGTGACTTTCCTTCCCGCCGTTGACTACGGTGACATTATTTTTCATTAATTCAACCTTTATTTAGGCAGGTTAATCCCATTGAATGCATGAATGCTCCTACAAGCACCCTGCAGATGCTGGATGTTGTCTATCATGGTGCACTAAGATTCATAATTGGCTGTGATTATCGTACCCACCACTGCACCCTGTATTCACTGGTTAACTGGACATCATTAACTTCACACAGACTCTTCCACTGGTACATTTTCATCTTTAAATCACTTCTTGGTCTGCTGCCTTCATACATCTCCTCCTACATGTCTCTGCGTGAGTGCAGCTACAGCGTGCGCTCTCAGGACATGATTACCTGCAGTGTTCCCTCAGTGAGGACTGAACTTGGCAAAAGGGCTTTCTCCTACTCCGCTCCTGTTTCCTGGAATATCTTGTAAAAAGATGTGAAGCTCTCAACCTTGACCTCTCTAAATGGCTTCAAGAATCTGAAAGTTATGCACCATAACTCATGTTCACTGAAGGAAGGGAACGAGGTGCAACATACTTGCTATGGGAATTGCGCCCCTGCGTGATTACCTGAAGGAATATACTCACGCCTTTACGGCTAGGGGCGTCACCACCGTGCCAGAGGCCCCGCCCTCTGGGTACTTAAGTGGCTTGTGCCCCTCCATCTTTCTCCAAAGTTGCACTTCACCGAGCTTTCAGCATTGAAAAGGGCCAGCTATGCTGCACCTTGTTCCCTTCCATCAGGGAACATGAGTTATGGTGCATAACTTTCAGTTCCCTTTCAGTCTGGTCTCTCGGTGCAACATACTTGCTATGGGAACGTAATCCATTCACGCCCTTGAAATGCTCAGTAAAATGCATGCTAGAGTGAACGTCTGCCTTTGACCAACAGGCATCTCAAGCTACTTTCTACTGTGTGTTAGAAAGGACAGCCTGAGTGACGTCACCTGCAGTAACATCCAAACTGTAATGCTTTGCAAAAGTATTTAATGAGCTCCAATTTGCCGTAGCAAAGATGTTTGCGACTGGCACACCCTTAAATAATGACCAGGAAGGGGCCAAGCCCCTAGTGGAGTGAGCATGCACTCCAGAGGGTAACTGTTGACCTTTGCTACTGTAGGCCATTTTTATGGCCTCAGTCACCCAATGTGAGAGGCGTTGTTTTGACAGGGCCCTCCCGGTAGCAGGTGCTGCAAAGCAGACGAACAGTTGGTTTGTTTTCCTCCATTCGGCTGTTCTCTGCATGTAGGTGCGTAAAGCCCTCACTGGGCAGAGAGCCTGTAGCCTTTCCTGTTCCTGAGTGAGGACAGGGGCAGGTGGAAAGGAGGAGAGATCAAAGTCTAGACTCCTATGGTTCAAAGTCAAGACCTTGGGAGTGTATGCGGGATTAGGCCTTAGTGTGACCTTTGACCCGTCAGGGGCGAATCTGGTACACATTGGATGTACAGACAATGCATGGAGGTCACCCACGCGTTTCGCCGAGCAAAGTGCCAGGAGTAGAGCAGTTTTATAAGATAGTAAATCCATCTTAACCTCGCTCAATGGCTCGAATGGAGGGCCACAAAGAGCCCCTAGGACCAGGCCAAGATCCCAACCAGGGGTTAGAGTCCTGCTGGGTGGTTTAGTCCGAAAGACACCCCTCATAAATCTTATTATGATTGGATGTGCTCCAGGTGTTTATGTCCCCAGCCTTCGTGACAGGCTGAAATCGCTGATAGGAAAACTTTAATTGTTGAATAAGAACGACCTTTTTCCAGTAAATCCTGAAGGAAAGTCAGGAGTTGAGCCAATTCGCATGCATAAGAAATAATATTTCTTTCTGAGTATCAGGCTTCAAAAATACGCCACTTTTGTACGTATAAAGATTGTGTTGATCCAGCACGGGCATTTTGTATGGTCAATACCACATTTTCTGGCAAGCCGGACGCCATCAACCTGTTCTTTTCAGCCAACAAGCTGAGACTTTTGGCAGTTCCTGGCCCAAGTGGTTGTACTGCCCTTTCTGGTGACACAGAGGTTGTTAACCCCTGGGGGTCAACCAGATTGGGAAGGAGGCCTCCTTGTTGATGTGCTCCCAAGTTACCCTACTCAGTGTTAATTGAGGGCCGATGTAAACTGTCAACTTTGTTAGACAGGTTTGGAGCGGAAAATCTATTTTCCTCCTCCAAGTTTGGAGTCCTGTTGTGAGGCTGCGAGTTATGCAAATGAGCAGATCTCCTAACTCCAATCCGTTTCCTGGGATGGTCCGGTTTACTGGCCCTTGGCTTTAATGGGGCGTTGGTACCAGGTAAACCGACCGAGGTCTGTGTATCACCCTCTGGGGGAATTATTTTTGAAAGCAGTTTTGAATCAGCACAGAACGGGAGGAGACGTGCTGTCTGAGTACTGCTCGTGCATTGCGTGACCCTCGTTAATAACAAAGGAACAGCTGCACAGTGAGAGCGTGGGAGTGTTCCTTTTGATTTGGCAGACTTCAGATTATTTGATGATAAAGAGCTCAGTCCCTCTTGGAAAACAGGAAGAGAGATCTGATTCGGCTCTGACTTGTTTTCATCCACAACAGGCTGAACACAGTCATTGTTGTGAAGGTGTGAAATTTGTGGCTGCCTGAGGGCATCTGATGAAGCCCTCCCATTGTCAGACTCTGTCAGCTTGCCTCTCTGAGGTGCAGACATGTCACGTGTTCGTCTGTTTAGTGTATTGGCTCTCCCATTGTTCACAATGGAACTAGGGCTTGAGCACGTGACCCTCACCACCTGTCTTCCTGAGAGGTGTGGGGGGGGGGGTGTGCAGACGCCTCTTTGTCTGCTCATTGCAGAGGCACTTTGCTGGGGTTTATTAATTATGCTAATACCCCGTGGGCCGTGAGAGAGAGGGGAAAAAAAGCCCTCCCTCTTTATGACGGCTTGTAGGTCAGGAAGACGTGTTTTGCTGAAGATTGTTTTTTTTTTTGTTTGTTTGTTTTTTTGGTCAATAAAACAGAGAGGAGCTGTTTCATGAACTTCATTGGCGCTTACGTGCAATGACGTACATGATTTTATGTCACTCACAGCAGAGAAAGCATGATTTGTGCATGCTGTAAATAAACCAGCTGATTGTACTATGTTACAAGCAAAGTCTGGACATGAAGGGATCATTCCTGTTACCACGTGGGTGGGTGACCCTGTAACGTGGAAACGTGGACCTGGTTCATCAGGCACGTTTCTGTCTGTTGTCACGATTGCCGAGGAGGCCCTATGCTTGGTCGCCTGGCGGGGGACAAACCTGTTTTTGCTCCATGCGTGCTCGGTACGAGGTGGGCCCGGCGGGGGTCTCTGCCTGGGCTCCTCCTCGTATGCTGGCCGCTTCTGCGGTGGGGCACGGGTTGCCGAGTGGTGCAGAGACTGCGCAGGTCTGCTACCAGCAGACTCCCTTGGGGGGGCGAAGCTTCTCCGGGGAATGCCCACCCGGAGAGCTTCCGCCTGTCTGCGTCTTTGGTCCAGCTTGGTCTGAATTCGCTCCAAAGCTTTACCAAATAATCCCGCCGGCTCTATCGAGTGGTGGAGAAAAGGCACCTTCTGTCCCTCCGGGAGATCCGTCAGAGTCATCCAGAGGTGGCGGATCGCGATGACTACTTCCGCCATTCCCCTACCCTGTATTACTAGTTGATGTTTTTCTTAGTTAATCCAAGATGTTACTGTTTTTCTCTTGCATTTGTTGTTGGATGTAACTGGGACCCTGTGTACATAATCTCGTTTTCATCACATTTATCACATGCGGAGCAAATGACAATAAAGACTCTGACTCTGACTCTGTGCAACAGCAGCTGTCCCCATCATACAAAGCACAAAGTCTGTTGCTCTGCGGGCTTCATCCAGCAATTTGGCAGCCACCTGCTTGTCCATTGTTGTTTGGCGCTGTTGCAGTTTTTCAGCCAGGTAAGCTTGCATTAACGCGGATGCGTTCATGGCGCGTGCCGCGAGTCCCTGAGCCCTGTAGCATTTCTTGAGTAGAGACGCTGAAGCTCGACAAGCCTTGCTGGGAAGAGTTGGTTTTGTTCCTGATGATTTAGGAGCCAGGTGAGACGCTAGTGTGTCCTCGATTTGAGGCGCATTAGCTATTCCCGCTTCATCCATCCCATCCACGTCGAGGAACTGTAAGAGGGGGAGAAGCATAGGGGCTCGTGGCTATGTCCAGTTGCGCGTTAGTTCTGTGAGAAAGTCCAGGAACGCGGGCATCTTTTGCCTCGTGACGGCCTGCTACTTCGAGTAAAAATAGTTTCCTGCCAGCCTCGTGACCTGTTGGCGAGGCGGAGGTTCAGGCCATGGGATGTGCAACGCGTCCGCTGCTCTGTGGCACAAGTCGAACAGAGCAGGGATGGAAAAGTCAGTTTCTGGGAGCACAGGTGCTGGGGTCTGGGAGAGATCTTCACCCTGATCCTCCAGTTCCACGTCCGCCTCCTCCGTTGAAAATTCGCCCGAGGCTGAAATCGAGATCTCGTCCTCGTTCATCATGCCCCGGGTGTCGAATTCGACTGTTAGGTCCACCATGGGAGCCAGCACGTCAGGGCTGTCGCCCCATTCGACACGTGTGCTGTCATGTAGAGCCATGTTCTCCAACTCCGGCGTGGGAGTGAGGGGCTCTGTGGTGTCCGCGTCCGCTGGTGTCGCTGAAGAGCCCATGGCCCTGGCGATGAGGTCAACCCGATGCCGCAGCACCGCATCCATCATGAGGTTGCAGTGTGGGCAAAAGTCGGGCGTATCCAGTGCTGTTTTTGCATGAAGCATACCCAAGCAGACTGGACAGGCCTCGTGGATGTCCGTTGCTGCGAGAGAAAAGCCGCTTCCGCTGGGACAGGCACGCAAAGTTGGGCTCGCCGTCCCACTGGTTTTCCTTGGAAGTCTCGCCTTTCGTTTTCCTTTCTCCGGAGGCATGTCCGAGATGAGGCGAGCGAGTCCTTCCAGAATCTTTTTTCTTGAAATGTCTCCTCCATCGCGTCGCTTTCGCTGGCTAGCTCGCTAGGAGTTAGCAAGGTAGCTTTTTTCTTGTGGCGTAGTTAACGCCGTCGAGCAAAGCAACCTGTAGAGAGAGGAGAAGAAAATACTTTGGGGTTAAGAGAAAAGTGCCGGTCTAGCTTTCGCTAGTCCAGTAGTACGTAGGAATAATTCTCTGTGCGCTCTGTGCAGGGAGCAAGCTCACCTCTGGTTGAGCGATGAAGCAACAGAGAAGTCCCACGAAGAGGTAGTTCAGGTTTAAGCGAGGTGAAGGGCAAAAAGAGAAAGATGGAGGGGCGCAAGCCGCTTAAGTACCCAGAGGGCGGGGCCTCTGGCACGGCGGTGACGCCCCTAGCCGTAAAGGCGTGAGTATATTCCTTCAGGTAATCGCGCGGGGGCGCAATTCCCATAGCAAGTATGTTGCACCGCGAGACCAGACTGAAAGGGAACTGTTGGACTCCTGGCAAGTAAGAAAGTATGTAAAGTTTATTTGTAGAGCGCTCATCACAGACATAAAATCACAAAACGCTGTACAATAAAAATCAACACTAAAATATACAAAGAATAAAACGATCATAAGAAATACAAAAAGCACAATAAAATCATGAAATAAAAGCCTGGGAGAATAAAAGTGTTTTCAGTTTTTTTTTTAAAACCTCAACAGAGACAGCAAAACAAAGCTGCAGCATCAAACTCTTCCACAGCCTTGGGGCCACTGACTGAAAGACCCTGTCCCCTTTAGTTTTCAGCTGCATACGTAGAACTTCCAAGAGCTTCTTGACTGGGAATGAAGGCCATGAGTAGCAGAGTATTTATTTAAAAGTTGACAAAGATACACAGGAGTCTGGCCATTTAAAGCTCTGTACGTGAGCACAAGCACTTTAAAACAGATTCTAAACTCCACTGGGAACCAGTGTTATGAATATAGAACCGGAGTGATGTGGCAGTATTTGCTGGATTTGGTGAGAATCTGCCAGCTGCATTATGTATCACTTGTAGACGTGAAAGAGAAGACTTGTCCAGGCAGGTAAAAAGGGCATTACAGTAGTCCAGATGCAATGACACAAAACCATGAATAATTTTCTCTAGGTCAACTCTGGAGATCATAAGACATATTTTAGAAATGTTTCTTAAATGAAAGAAACAAGAACAGGAAATAGCCCTAATGTGAGACTCTAAACCTAATGATGAGTCAAATGTGACTCCTATTTTTTTGTACTTTTGGCAAGAACCAATGCAGACATGTTCCTGTTTTTAGTTTTCTACGGTCGCCCTATAATCTAGCTGTTTTTGCTATTTTTTGACATTTTACTTTACCTTTTTTTTTAAGTACAGTATGCCTCTTTTATGATTGTCTGTTGTCCATTGTTGTCATCATTCTTTGCTGAAACCAGGTCTCTCTTGTAAATGAGTCCTCGAGGCTCAATGGGATTAACCTGCCTAAATAAAGGCCGAATGAAAAAAGGTCGAATGAAATGTTGAATGAAACATTTATTTAAGTTATAACTTTGTTAAAAAAATACTGAATGTTGCGGTAACCCTGGGTTGGATTTTTGTTTCCTGTTGTGGAGCAGAGAGGATTGGATAAACAATCCATCTGTCCATCCGTACATGTTGTGAGCATTATAACTTGAAAAATGTAATGGACCGACTTCCACTTTAGTTTG
This sequence comes from Garcialebias charrua, assembly GCA_038048925.1. Classification (NCBI taxonomy): domain Eukaryota; kingdom Metazoa; phylum Chordata; class Actinopteri; order Cyprinodontiformes; family Rivulidae; genus Garcialebias; species Garcialebias charrua. The sequence continues at coordinate 24,183 of JBBPBX010000802.1, forward strand.
TTGCAGCATCTCAAACATAAGAAAGAGACACATCAAAAATTGGGTTAATATCCAGGTTTGCCACCACCACTTGTAAAACATCTACCCTAATAATTTGATGAAACTGTCTTACGTTTTCTAGTTTTTACATTGCTTAAAAATATAATGTCCTCTGGGGTGGCCAAAGATTAATTTTTGGTGACCAAGGCCACCATTGGCCACCCTCTGTCTCCACCATTGCACTTGGTGGTGGAAAAAAATTCTCTCCACTCACCAGGATCCATCACATTGCGCTGCCATGAACAAGCAAAAAAAAAAGGATAAACTTTCTTCTCCACAGTATAACTCCTAACCACTTGAATATCTATCATCAAAACATTTAAGTTTACTAAAATTTTCCGTTAAATTCCAGTCCAGAAAACACTCATCTATCTCCAAAACTACAAACATTCACTATTCAAAGCCCTCAGTCACAGGGGAGATTAGTATAAAACTAATGTTTTAATAAGGCTGTTGTCTCTTTTTAACATTTTACACATTATACTCAAATAATTAGGCTTGTGTTTTGGTGCTACAACACATATTATTGCTGTAAATATGGATTGAATTTAAATGTTGAATGATTTTTCCCAGAAAACCGGAACACCTTTAGTCACAGTCAGTGTTCTGTTTCAGCTTTTTTGGACTTTGAAGATGATCTGAGCACTTTCTTGAAAGGAAATCTCAAACACTTTCATCTAAAAATCGAAGTTAATATAACACGTGTAAACTGAATTATTAACTCGTCTTTTCCTGGGCAGTCATGCTGTTTTTACCTATCAATCCTCAGCAGTTCTCAAAGTGAGCAGTCTTTAATTATGTCCACTTTTTCTTTCACTGCACTCGACTATGAGAATCAGTCCATCTTTAAAAAAAAAAAAAAAGCTTTACCTCTCTTCATGTAGCTCTCACCTTCTGCAGATGCATAGTGTTATTTCTCAGGAGTGGTAGCCTCAAATTCCCATTGTGCAACCTGTCGGTTTGACTGCCTAGCTTGAATTACTCTCCCTATTTGCCATTGCTACATCCATTTAATTACATGCCTTCTGCTTCTCTAAAAATCAAATGTGAATAAAATGCTAATAAATCTGTTTTTGCATCAACACTTTTGGTTCCCTCTTATGTGAAGCAGCAGTGGAATGTGCATTGTGTTGGGGTCGAGGAGGTCCAGAGCAGCTGGTGACAGCCTTCCTTTGACAAATGAGCGTGTATTTGTTTACTGTTGAGGGTCCCTTACCTGATGGCTCTGCCCGTGAGGTCTGAGAGAACTGCACAAGGGGGCCTCTTGGCAAATTAGGTGGATCATTAAGAGTTTAAGATACGATTCTGAAATGCAATGAAAAAAACAGGATGGACTTCGGCCTATTTTAATAAACCAATTTGCCAAGTGAATACATGCCAGCAGCAGCAGGTAAGTAAAAAGTTTAGCACACAACAGCAAGCAAGGGTATAATTATTGTTCAAAGTCGCAATGCTGATTTCTAACCCCGTGAAACAGATATCGATATCTCACTCTGGCTCTAGTACCACAAACTACTGCAGATTTGTGGAAGTGGAGGTTTTTGTTTCTTTAAATTTCAGAAGTTATACCACCATGAACTATAAATATAACAAGTGATATTATACTGTATACATATATATGCATGTGTGTGTGTGTGTTGGGGGGGACCACAACCCTTAGCACTTTGTAGTTTAAATATTACTTAAAATTATTGTTTCTTCAAATCAATTGGTTGGCTGAAGATTGATCTATGGTAGCCAAGGCCACCTCTGGCCACCCTTAGTATCCACCTTTACACCTGTTGGTGGAAACAATTGTTCCCTCCACTCTCTAGGGTCCATCAGTCTGTGCTGCTTTGGACAAGCAAAAAATAAATAAATAAAAATTCACTCTGTCCTTCTCCACAATGTAACTCCTACTGACTTGAATGTCTTGCACTAAAACATTTATTTTTATTCAGTTATAGCAGCTGGGAATTGTGACCACACATAATACAAAGTACCTGGAAGCTTTCTCTATATTTTTGTACCACTTATAGAAAACCTATTCATCAGAACAGGTCAAGTAAAAAAAATCCATTAAAACATGTTGCTGAATTTAATGGGCTGATTCATGTCAGGATGTGAAATATTGTGGGCATTTTTATACAATTTAAAGTGAAAATAATATCCTGAGGAAAAAAGATTTTCTTCAATTTGATTTTATTCAGATGTGTTATTAGAACATATGCTTCAAAAAATTTCTTAAAATGTGTACTTAAGTTTAAACAATTTTTTTAAATTTGTTTTCAAGTATATTTCTCTGCAGTTTAAAATTCAGAGCATTGTCTTTTTTAACCCATTCTTTGATGTGAACTTCTTATCCTGCATTTGTGCTTGTAAAATAAATATGTTGTTTAAATTTTATTGCGTTCCCCTGTACTGTAGTATTAAAATAATGTTGTTTATTATTTGTTAACTGCCTTTTTTGCTTGCTTTTCTGTCCCTGCAGCTCCGTGTGGAGGTCACTTTACGGGTTCAGAGGGAACCGTTTTGTCCCCCAACTACCCACATAATTACAGCATAGGTCAGAGCTGCATCTATGACATCTTTGTTCCTGGAGACTTTGGTAAGCAATTTAAGCTTTATTTTATTGGTGTTACAAAACATTAAAATGTGTGTATGTGTGCACGTGTATTACATGTATCTTGTTCTCAAGTGTTATAGAACTTTGAATATGTTTTATTTTAAATATATATATATATATAAATGCCAAGAATAATAGGTTATTGGAGGATATGTTTTGCATTATCAAGAGTTTAATTAATGTGGATAGAAGATAGTTTGTAAAGAAATTGAAATGTATTGTCGGATATGGTCAAATGTCACCAGAAATTGCTAAAGAAAACACTCAGACTTGCATCATTAAATTCTCAGAAGAGCTTAATTTGTGTTTCAGGCTTTTCAGTGCTTTGCATATTTTAAATGTTTTATTCTCACTGTGATTGAAACCCAAGGTAAATATTCCTATTGCACTGGAGTAGCTATTTAAAACTGAATTTGTTTTGAATCTAGCTAATGGTTGAGCATAAAACTACGGTAAATAAGTTGTGTTATGAGTTTGCTTTGTACAAGTTGAGATGCACCATGGTGAATGATAGTGTTTTAGCTTTATTAATAAGAACTTGGCAAACAGAAATGAATAGTGCTGGCGTGAAAACTAGGTTCTTGTTTTTACAGTACAGTATAGGCTTTTGTTGTACTAATTGCGAAGAGTTGGAGCAAGCAAATTCTCATCACCCTGTTTATCCAAGCATGTCTTCATACATAAAATTTAGTGGAGATCTCAGGAAGACCTTGACTTGTTCCTGCTCAATATTCCATGATATCCATAATATGGACAGCTGTTTCTAGTCTCTAATGCCCTGTACTTGTAAATCTCACATCGATCCCTTGTGTGGTGATCCACTCTGATTGTTTACATCTTCTCTTGCCTTCTCCTGCTGCTCATAGTATCCAGGAACTCACCGGTCTTCGTCAATAAATAATGCATACAAATGCTTTTTTTTTTGGTTTAAACTGCCAGCAGAAGTCTAATGGAGCATGGAAGTCTCCAAGCAGTATTCCCACATGATCCTGTAAATTTATTCTTGGGGATGCAACATAGAAACACTGGTTTCTGGTGATGAGCAAGACTGCTGTGTTGTGGCTTGATTGAAATGTGCTCTAAAAGATGGTCCGACTATTCAGCTGGGAATTTTAGCACGACTAGAACAATCTAAAATTGTTTGGTACCACTTTACAATAAGTATCCGCTTATAGATGCTAAGAAATAGTTTATATATATGTTATTAATTCCTCTATAAACAGTTTATAAATAATTAACAACTGCCTATTATGCATTAATTAAGGGTGACAGAGACAAAACTTACCCGTTTCTTGCGCCAAATCTGTTCACCTAAATATTGCATCTAGAGTTGTTATATTAAACATTTCAGACTAAGCTACTACCTTGTAAGCACAATAAGCATTTGTAAACCTATTTCTTTAGCATTTAATATTGTACTTTAGGTGGATACATAACATATCTATAGACTATTTATTAGCATCTATGGGGAGCCTTATTGTAAAGTGCTACCAATTGTTTTAATGGAAAACTTTTGCTATAATGTCTCCTCTTTCTGCAGTATGTTACCAGCAGGGTACAAATATCAATACGTTTTTTTGTACTCTCATTGAAACAATGCCTATGATGTGTAATTGCATAAACAAAAAATACAGGAAATGAAATTACTTCTTTTTTTTTTTTTACAACAACTGACAACAACATGCTAAAATATCCATTCATCCATCATCTTTACCTGCTTCTTCCTTTTTCTGGTCGTGGGGGGTCACTGGTGCCCATGTTCAGCAATAGCAGTGCGAGGGGTGGGGGACACCCTGGACAGGTCTTCGGTCCATCACATGGACACATAGAGACAAACAGCCATTTATGCTCTCACTCACACCTAGAGACAATTTAGTTATCAGTCAGTCTAACATGGATGTTTTTGGTCTGTGGGAGAAAACCGGAGTACCCGGAGAGAACCTACGCATTCACGGAGAGAACATGCAAACTCCACCCAGAAAGACCCCTGGACCGGGATTTGAACCAGTGAATTTATCGTTGAGAGTCAACAGCCCTACCAGTTGCACCACTGTGTCGCCCCATGCTATGATAATATGGACATACAGTATTTGTTGTTTCCACTTTTTAATTCTTGCATTATATTCCTGTTTTAAACTATCCATCCATCTCTCCATCCATCCAATATCTTTACCTGCTTTTCCCTTTATGAGTTACGGGGTCACTGGTTCCCACATCCAACAGTCTCTGGGCGAGAGGCAGGGGACACTCTGGACAGGTTGCAAGTCCATCACAGTGTAAACTGAGCTGCTTTGCCATTGAAAAGTGTGACTCCACTCGACTCTCGTATTATCGGTTCTACTCAGGTGGAGGTGATTTACCACTGTCACTTGATTCCCTGCTCTATGGGTGGGATTATCAATGCAAAGTGGGCAGTATTGTAACAGGACATTGTGTTAGAGCCACTCCACCCATTGTGGTCCTTAATCGCCCTATAATCTGACTTCAGTTTTTTTTTGTTTATCTCAGCACTGCCTATGAATCCAGGTGTAGCCACGCTGTGCCATCATCTCCAGTATATCTCTGTAAATGCTCTAATTTATTGTGGTGCCATCCATCAACATGATGAGGAAGTGGCAGCTCAGCTGTAATTTGCATTTTTCTGGGTGGGCCATCCAGTGACGTAGCTTTGCTGGCCAATCAATGACTACTGTCTGCATTAGGGGTGCAAATCTCTCAGTGTCTGGAGAATCGATTTGATTCTGATTTTTGACGCATCGATTCGATTAAATATCGATTTTCGATTCTAAAACAATTTTCATTCCAGGATCGATTTTCGATTCTGAAACGATTTTCAATTGAAATCATGAAAAGATTAAACAATAATGTAAACAAATAAAACATTCATTTAAAACAATAATGTATGTAGCAAACATTAATAATGTCAAATAATACAGTATAAGCAGCCTGAATTGTGAGCAGATGGGTATATGAATAAAATGCAGCAGCTTTAATCGGGTCCCGGAGGTCACTGGTGCCTATATACGTCAATGGCTATCATGGAATTTATGAAACACATAACTACGGCTATTGACCAAAAGCAAAATTGTTTAAGTGTTTTTGTTGATTTAAAGAAAGCGTTTGATACTATCGATCATGATATTCTCATTGACAAATTGAGTAAATACGGTATCAGAGGACTAGCATTGCAGTGGGTATCCAGTTATTTGAAAAATAGAAAACAATTTGTGCAGATAAATGATGTAAGATCCGACCTCTGCAATATTACCTGTGGAGTCCCTCAGGGTTCTGTACTTGGCCCAAAACTGTTTATTCTATATGTAAATGACTTGGTAAAAGTGTCAGGACTCCTTAGGTGTATATTGTTTGCTGATGATACCACATTCTTTTGTTTTGGTAAAGATATTGAACAGTTATTTGAGTTGATGACGACAGAATTTGTTAAAATTCAAAATTGGTTTAAACTAAATAAATTATCGTTGAATTTAGATAAAACCCAGTATATGATATTCAGTAAAAAAAAAAGAAAACTGTTAATGTTCCATTTATGATTGATAGTGCTGAAATCTGTCGTGTCAATGAAGTGAAGTTTTTGGGCGTTATTATTGATGATAAATTGACGTGGAAGAATCACATAAATTCTGTTAGGACAAAGATGGCTAAGTCCATTGCTGTATTATACAGAGTCAGGGACTTGTTGAATGACAGAGCCCTGTATTTGTTGTATAATACAATTATTGTTCCACATTTGATTTACTGCATTGTTGTTTGGGGGAAAGCTTGTAAAACATTTACAGAGCCTATTTTTTTGCTACAAAAAAGAGCTGTTAGAATAATTACAGGAAAACATTATTGTCACCCTTCTAACACCTTATTTGATCAATTGAAATTGTTGAAGTTCCAGGACTTGGTGGATTATAATATTTTGTTAGTTATGTATAGAGCTCATAAAAATCAACTGCCTATAAATATCCAAATGTATTTTGTTAAACGGCGAAGCTGTTATAATCTTAAAGACCGTGTAAAGTAAATTTCAATGTGTGGTTTTAGTTTGTCACATGGCATAAATATGTGTTATTAATCACCCATATAAATCTGACTGATTAAAAACATTGTTTACCTTATCAAATTAAGTCTCAAAAATAATGAAAAAACATAATTTTCCCCTGGTCTAAGACGCTGGGGGCGTGTCAGCGCGTGGGCGTGGTTTCAGCGCAGTACTGCCCCCGTGTCCTGCCCCCTGAAGATGTTCGCGAAGGATTGCAGCCAAAGTCGGTAGTTACTGCTCGGACACGCTCCGCGCCAACCCGGCCTCCTCATCCTGGAGCTCTGCCACCTCCAGGATGAGCTCCCACCGTGCGCAGCTCGTGTGTCCGACGCAGACTCCCCTGCTCGGACACGCTCCGCGCCGTGGTCTAATTTATACGGCTGAAGCTGCAGGGGGTGGGGCTGAAGACCGCGTGACGAAACCCGGTCACATTTAAAAGACGCCTAAAAAATCCTGAAACACAAATATCTTAATACACAGTTTGCTCTATAACTCCAAAATTAATTGAGCTACAATTTTGAGACTTTTTACTCATTTACAAGATTACAATTATGACATTTAGTCAAAAGTCAAAGTCAAAGTCAACTTTATTGTCAGATCTGCAATATGTACTGTACAGGACATACACAGGACCGAAATTGCGTTTCTCTCAGTCCCTCGGTGCAACAGTAAACATCTAAACATTGAAACACTGAAACATATAATAATAGACATAAGCATAAAATAGTAAAACTAACACTGTCCTGAGTTTTTTTGCATAGTGATATAAGAGTATGAAAATTTACACCAACTCTAAAACTAAAACATTAAACATTTAATGAACATAATACTGGCCTTATAATGTTTATTGAAGAAAATATTGAAATTCACTTTACACGGTCTTTAAGGGAATAGAAGTATTTATTAAACCACAATACAGAACCAGTTTAAAGGGTCGGTCAACCTCAATTCAAGGAATTGGCTTATGGAATGTCTTGGAGACTGAAGTCAAAAATGCAACAACAATGATTACATTTAAGAAAATGATAAAAAGTGGACTATTGCAAAGATATAAATGAAATACTGTTGTGTATGTTGCTTTGTAGTTCGAAATTTTTTTTGGCGAATTGTTTCTTGTTTTTTATTGGTTAAAGTTGATTGTTGTTTGATTTGATGGATTGTAAGAGGGGGCAATTAAAATAAGATTTTTTTCTTCTTACTGCCACCCTTCATTTTATTTATGTGTTGTATATTTATTTGATATGAAATGTTGTATTATTTTGTTTTTTTTATATAAAATGAATGAATAAACTAAACTTAAACTAAACTATATCCAGCAGTCACTGTGCGAGAGGCAGGGGACACCCTGGACATGTCTCCAGTCCATCACAAATAATTCAAAATACAAACGTAAACAAAGATTTCAGCCTACTGTATTGCATAAACATTTAACTCAAAATAAAATAGACTTCAAAATCATATTGCATTCATCCATGTTTCAAATGTGTATGGATGGATTTTGTTTAAAAGATTTGTTTGGTAAATCTTTTCAACAAAAGCCATCTATCCATCATCTTTACCCGCTTTATCCTTATCGGGTCCTGGAGGTCACTGGTTCGGGTCAGATTTCTTCTTCTTTCTGCCACCTTTCATTTTATGTATTCTTTCATATACTATGAGATATGGTTTTATTTTCTTTATCTTTTGGGTTTTAATGTAAAAAAAAAAAATCGATTTTGGGGTTTTTAGAATCGATTCTGAATCGCCAGGACTAAGAATCTCGATTCTTTAAAAAATCGACTTTTTCCTGCACCCCTAGTCTGCATAGTCAAAATCTACATCTAGGAGTATCCACTTGGAACCTCAAACACAGTGGTCCCATAAACCAGGCTGAGTGGGGTGTACACTTGCAATGAGCAGGCCCTTAACTGATGCGGTGTGGTGTAGAATCAGCAACGTGCAAGTAGAGACAAATGATACAATTACGCTCTCACTCACACCTAGCGACAAATTAGTTACGTGAGCTACCATTAAACTTAACATGCATGTTTTTGATCTTTGAGGGGAAATTTGACGACCTGGAGAAAACCCACCCATTGGCAGAGAGATCTTGAATATATATATATAGCCTATTGTTATACTACATGGTCTCACACTTCAGAGATCGTCACGAAACCCCTAAAGTCTCTTTTTAAGAAAACACTGAAAATTTTTGACAAAAAGCCAATACAGTATCATTACTGCAACATCATAAATAAGTACAAAATTTTGGATTTTAATAGCTATCAGATTTTTATGGACGTTTGCCTGATTTTTAAAGTTTTAAATGGACTTGCTCCTCCTCCTTTAATATATTTTATAAGTAAAAAAACAAGTACAGTAAACACAAGAGCACTGACCAGAGGAGATTGTGATGTGCAGCGGCGCAGGACTAAATTTGGCCAAATGGTGGTGTCCATCAGAGGCACGCAGTCATGGAACACACTGCCAGTTTCCATCAGGAACTGTGGCACCTACTCCAGCTTTAAAAAATCTCTGAAACTTTGGCTGAAAACTAATCAGAAGTGCACTCATGTGTAGATTACTTTGTCTATTTCTTATGGCATCATATTTTTATTGTAATTTTATGTTGTGTTATGTGCTATATAGGTGATGTTTGTATTTTTCTCCGCTCTTTTGTTTTATGGGACGTTTCTTATTCTTACCTGCCTTAGGACAACGGATGCAAATTAGCTATTGTGCTAACTCCGGCATATTTACATTGATGCTAACTGCTGTTATGTTGATTAATATGCATTGTCCTAACTTAAATAAATAAATAAATGAAATGAAATGAAATGAAAACTCTGTCCAGAAATGTCCCCAGCTGGAATCTGATCTAACAACCTTCTTGCTTATGGGATAAACTAGGTAGACCTTAATTAGTATTACAAGTTTCTTCAAGCTTTTTTAATCTGACATTTGGCCTAATTAAAGATAGCAAACATGCCACTGAGTAGTTTGGTACCCTTGTTTGCACCACAATGAACATGGAGCAGAGAGCGCAAATACCAGAGCTGTGTTAGGAGCTCAAAAAGAAGATTTAAAGTAAAGGATACATTACCCTCTACAAGCTTCATGTTCCTCAGACAACAACTGTCATTTTTTAAGAGAATAAGGTTCATAAGACAGTAGCAATCCTTCAATGGTATCAATGGAATAGGAAATGCAATCCCAGATTGATCAGAGACATAGTGCAGCTGGTAGATAAACAGCCAAGAAAACCAACCATAACTGTTAAGCTTGAACTTCCATGGTCAGTTGGTTACTTTCTGATCACACTGATCTGTTGCTCTTTGACTCAAAATGAGTTTTATGGAAGAGTACGCATGGAGGTTCTGCTGTTGAAGGACACAAAAAGCCAGGCTGAATTTTGACAAAACCCAAAGTTTGGGGGATTGATAAGACAACAGGTGCTTGTTTTGCCATTTGTGTTTTAATGCAGAAAGATACAAACTTATCTGCCTCTTTATATATATCCTCATCACCCATAGCCAAATAGCAAATACATACAGTATCATGTTTCTGTTGTTTTAGTTGAACCAAGAGTGCAGACAAACACAGGGAACTTAGGGATAAAATAAAGAATAATATTTATTTACAACACAAAAAGGCTGACGTGTCAGCAAAAACTTGCATGAATGTAGAAATGGAAGACACGGAGGGAGACTGCTGGAGAGCACATAATGCACAGATGACAAGAGAACACAAAGATGCACAACTTATAGGGAAATTAACAAAATGCTTGATGAACATCTCAGGTGACTGGGATTGGGAGCAGGTGAAGGAGGAGCTGAAAACATGAAGTTAAAAAAACACTGGGGAAGGCAGGAAACAAATACACAAACACAATAATCCAAAGAAAAGACACAAGTCAGAACACAGAGTTTTACAATAAAATAATTTGTAAATAAATAATTTGCTTGTGGCATTAGCAATATATCTCATACACTAATGGACAAATTACAGTGAAACTCTGAAAGCAATCATTGATTGTACAACAGAATAACTTTTGAAATCAACCTGATTGAAGTTGGTTGTCAAAGCAAGCTTAACTTAAGCCATGGTTATTAAGCCATACTTCATAAATTGATTTAACATAATCAGTCAAACTCAATCAGTCATTTCAGCAGATGTGCTAATATTTGGTTTAAATGTAGCTCAGCTACACTGTATTCACAACACATACTCCAAGCTCTACTCATTATGTGAGATCTTTAATTTAAACTTTTTCACATTAACTGTTGGCATTAACCCCATTTTTTATGCATAATAAACGCTAGAGGGATTTTAATAAAACATTTGGAAGGTAATCACTGGAACAATTGATTAACTTTTGAAGTCAGTCCAATTCAGGATAGCTGCCACAGCTAATTTACAACACAAAAAGTCATACCTTAGTCAGTTTTACAGATATTGAACTAAAAGTTGATGTGGTAGAAGTTGAAGGTCACCAACAAACTTTAAACCTAACAATGTGCAATATTCCATGTGATTTGTAGGTTCAGTGTTTCCCCTACCATTATACAAGTGGGGTGCCCCACCCCGTCAACAGAACTGAGCACCCCGCTTACCAAAGCGAACTTGCCCCCCACCTCCCACTCGGCACTGACATAGCACTAAGCTAGCAGCCCGAAATACAGGCTCTCTAGCTAAAAAGCTAAAGGTGCCTCTTCCCTCATGCTGAATGCTCCCCGCCCCTGCTCAAAAACAGTTGGTACTGTAAGAGGGGGTGAAGAGACGACACAGGAGACAGGCTGCAGAACTTCACCTTTTAATCAACTCTTACTAAACTGGCGGGAACCCGCCCAACACTGCTTTATATACCCACATAATATCCGGTCCTCTGGACCTTTCACAATAAAAGCATCCTGTAATACATTCGGTCCACTGGGTGTGAGTAGAGCCCCCTAGTGGTCCACCACACACGCCCCCCCAGAACACCCAGTAAGGTCCTTCTTCCGGAAACTCTCAACGTCCATTGGAGTCCGAATCTTCTGCAGACCCTCCTCGTAGCCCTCCACTTCATCAGACTGGTTCTGCAGGGCCCAGGTTCAGCCGTTCTGGTCGTTTGATCAAACCTAAAATGCGGGACTAGTGATGGACTGGTACAAGCTTTGCTCAGACATGTCTCAGTCCCTCCCCATCAAGAAAAATCATGGATGAGATGAGCACCCCGCCATGGCAAGTTTTTATTTTTATTTTTTATAATAAAAAATAATTCATTCAAAATTATTCACAATTCAATGTATATTGTACATACATACATCAAAGTTCTATAATGTCCTTCATGTAACAAAAATGATTTTTTTTTTTTTACTTTAGACGTCTGTTATTTCCAATATTCCAAATGATTCAAGTGGTCCAAAGATGTCTTCACACAGTTGCTTGTCCACACAATACAAAGTTCTACAGTGTCCTTGCATCATTCCAATGAACAGTTTCCAGCGATCCAGGGATTTATTTTCATAGAGCTTAAAGTTCCTGCAGGTGTAGATGGAGTGTCTGGTAACTGACAGTATGATATTGCAGAGGAGATAGTGATTGTGGTTTTGTTGTTGATAGGATTTCTGAAGTCCAAAGAGTCTCATCCAGTTCCATTCTTTGTCGTTCTGGGGTTTAATATTGCAGACGTTTTCCAGTAAGTCTCTGATCTTGTCCCATAAGATGGTGCAGCCAGTACAGCAGAGGAACAGGTGCTCTAATGTTTCGGGCTCTGAAAGACAAACTGTGCAATCTCTGCTAAATTTCTCTTTATTAATTTGGTGCAGGATGACGCCAGTAAATATTCTCCTGTGTCTTAACAAAAAATCTGTATTATTTGCTTGGTAAGTTAACTAGGGGAAACGCTGTGTACTTTTTTCAAAGTTTGAAAAGATAAAACTGCTGTAACAGTCATTTGTCAACTAGAGATGATCTTAGTGTAATATTCTGACATGAAAGATAGCAGACAACGTGCATTCATTCAAGGAATTCTAGGCCTTGAATTGATAAAATGCAAATGACCAACATCAGGTCACCAAATCTTTAATTTCAACTGTTGGTATTTTTTGTCCCAATCGTAGAAGTCACACTAAATTAAATAGGACAATTGATGCCTGAGGTGTCCAGTATTTCAGTGGTTTTAACCTCCATAAAAGATTATTAAGAGAAAAAAAGCATGTTGTCTGTGTACCATCTTGGAAGCAAAACTTAGCCTTTAGGCAGTAAAAGGAATCACATTTTAGTATCTCATATACAGGTGATTGAAATCTGTAAGCGCCCAGGGTAGTGTCTCAGATGTGTGTATTCTGTCCTTCATACAGTTTGATCCAGAGCATGCCACAATCCTTTCAGACATTGTATCAACTTAGTTGCACTGGCAGAAATAAAATTATAATCTCCTAACTCTGCCTAAATGACCTAAAGGTTCCCTTATCAGTCATGTCACTCGGTGCAACATAAATGCTATGGGAAATTGTGCTCCGCGCGATTACCTGAAGGAATACAATCAGGCCTTTACGGCAGTGGCGTCAGCGTCGCAGCAGAGGCCCCGCCCTCTGGGTACTTAAGCCGTTGACGCCCATCCATCGATCTCTTATTGCCCTTCACCTCGCTTAAACCTGAACTCTCTCTCTTCGCGGGACTTTTCTGTTGCTTCATCGCTCGACCAGAGGTGAGCTTGCTCCCTACACAGGGCGTACAGAGAATTATTCCTGCGTACTGCTGGGCTAGCGAAAGCTAGTCCGGCACATTTTACCTTAAACTCAACGTTTTTCCTTCTCCTCTTTCCGCAGACTGCTTCACTTGACGGCGCTAAATGTGTCACACCGCTACCTCTTCTAATTCGTAGCAGGCTAGCCAGCGAAAGTGACGCAACGGAGGAGACGTCTCAAATAAAAAGAAAAAATATCTTGGAAGGACTCGCTCGTCTTATCTCGGACATGCCTCCGGAGAAAGGAAAGCGAAAGACAAGACTTCCAAAAAAGACCAGCAGGACGGCGAGCCCAACCTCGCGCGCCTGCCCCAGTGGATGCGGTTTTTCCCTCTCAGCGACGGACACCCACGAGGCCTGTCCCGTCTGCTTGGGGATGTTGCATGCGAAAATGGCGCTGGACGCGCCCGAGTCTTGCCCACACTGCAGCCAGATGCTGGAGGCGGTGAGGAGGCACCGGGCGGACTTCGTCGCCAAGGCCATGGGGGCTGCTGCGGCGCCAGCAGACCCAGACACTACTGAGCCTCTGACTCCCATGCTGGAGCTCAAGAGCATGGCTTTGGATGACAGCACCCGAGTCGAATGGGGCGACAGCCCAGATGTGCTGGCTCCCATGGTGGACTTAACAGTCGAATTTGACACTCGAGTCATGATGAACGAGATCTCGATTTCAGCCTCAGGTGAATTTTCTGCGGATGACGCCAACGTTGAATACGAGAACCAGGGAGAAGACATCTCCCGTACCCCGGTGCCTATGTTCCCGGAGACTGACTTTTCCATCCCTGCTCTGTTCAACTTGTGTCACAGAGCAGCAGACGCACTGCAGATCCCATGGCCGGAGCCTCCACCTCGTCAACAAGTCACGAGGTTGCAGGAAATTATTTTTATTCAAAGCAGCAGGCCGCCACGAGGCAAAGGATGCCCGTCTTTCCGGACTTCCTCATAGAGCTGACTCACACCTGGCCTCAGCCCAGAGCTCCCATGCTGCTACCGCTCTCACAGTTTCTCGACGTGGATGGGATAGATAAAGTGGGAATAGCCAATGTGCCTCAAATTGAGGACACGTTGGCATCTCATCTGGCTCCCAAGTCATCCGGGACAAAACCAACTCTCCCCAGCAAAGCCTGTCGAGCTTCGGCTTCTCTGCTCGAGAAATGCTACAGAGCTCAGGTCCTCGCAACGCGCGCAATGAACGCGTCCGCCATGTTGCAAGAGTACCTGGCTGAAAAACTACAGGAGCTCTAGGTAACGACAGACAAGCAAGCTGCCGCCGAGCTGCCGGCATACGAGGCAGAGCACCGGCAGAGACCACGGCCGGGCCCACCCCGGACCGAACACGCCTGGAGTAAATACCGATTTGTTCCCGGCCAGGCGGTCCGACATAGAGCCTCCTCTGCGAATCGGGACACCAGACAGAAGCGTGCCTGATGAACCAGGCTCGCTTCTTGACTTTGCAAGATCACCCGCCCACGTGGTATGGGAAATTATCTTTTCAAGTCCAGACTTTGTTTGTAGCATGGTACAAAAAGCTAGTGACTTTGTTTCAGACACAAATCATGTTCTTTCTGCTGTGAGTGACATAAAGTCAAATGTGTCGTTACAACTTAAGCACAAATAAAGCTAAAAAAAATAGCCCCTCTCTGTTTTCTTGACTCACAAAAAAACAAAAAAACAACAACAACAAACACAGTAACATCAGCAGAACAGTCCCCTCTTTTATTCCAGCCGATATAAAGGGTGAGGGCTATCATCCCCCCTTTCTCACAGCTCACAGGGTGTTAGCCTAATCGATAAACCCCAGCAGGGTGCCTTAGTTCTGTCTGTAACAGACAGGCTCAGAGGTGCCTGCAAGCAGGTCCGTCAGTCCTCACAAAGACAGGTGAGGGGGGTCACGTGATCCAGCTCCCGCTCCGTTGTAAACCACGGGATCGGCAATACACAAATCAAACAAACCCATGACACGTCCGAGCTCCAGGGGTACGCGCCGACAGAATCTGATGACCCATCTTCTTGGCCACCTATTCATCGGATGCCAGTAAGGGATGGGGGGCCACGACAGAAGCCCACAGGCCAACACCAGAATCACACGTTCACAAAGGCAGTTGTGATGAAACTGTAGCATGTGTAAACACTCAGTGCAGAACAGAAATAGCACCAGAGCTAAATCCGACTCCTCTTCCCTTTAATAGAAGAGGACTGAACTCTCTGTCACCAACCAATCTAAAGTCCGCTCAACACAAAGGACTATCTCCACATTCTCATGCCGACAGTGGCGGACTTAGACATTTTGGGGCCCCAGGCAAACCTTTGTAAAGGGGCCCTGTACTGGTCTGTCGTGGTGAAGAGGGAGCTGAGTCAAAAGGCAAAGCTCTCAATTTACCGATAGATCTACGTTCCCACCCTCATCTATGGTCATGAGCTTTGGGTTGTGACCGAAAGAACGAGATCTCGGATACAAGCGGCTGAAATGAGTTTTCTCCGCAGGGTGGCTGGACTCTCCCTTAGAGATAGGGTGAGAAGCTCAGTCATCCGGGAGGGACTCGGAGTAGAGCCGCTGCTTCTCCACATCGAGAGGAGCCAGTTGAGGTGGCTCGGGCATCTGGTTAGGATGCCTCCTGGACGCCTCCCTGGTGAGGTGTTCCGGGCATGTCCCACCGGGAGGAGACCCAGAGGAAGACCCAGGACACGCTGGAGGGACTATGTTTCTCGGCTGGCCTGGGAACGCCTTGGGATTCCCCCAGAGGAGCTGCTCCAAGTGGCTGGGGAGAGGGAAGTCTGGGCCTCCCTACTTAGGCTGCTACCCCCGCGACCCGACCCCGGATAAGCGGAAGAAAATGGATGGATGGATGTTTTATTATTGCAATAAAAGGCTCTAAATCAAGTCTTACACCAAAATTCAACAACACTAAATAAACACAAACAAATAGAGAGGGTAGATGTGAGCAATACAGTAGAAATATATTTTCCTAAATTATAAGATTTTCACAACTTTAATTCTTTTAACGTTATATTACATATTCTGTAACAGGGAACAGTTGTTAGATCAATGTGAAAAAGTGAGTGTGTGTAGTTGAGATGTGGTACTTTGAGATTAATTCACACACTGGCTCGATATGAACAGCAAGATGTCCAGGCATGAGACACCTTTTACAGCATTAAGTGATCATGAATTACCTTGATTATTCAGCTGGACTTCTATGAAAGTTGTCTTCTGTCTTGTTTCTGGTCTTTAATGATGCATGTTTAAAGACTGCATCTGAAAAAAACAACAAACATGTTAGTGTTGGAGGAAATAAAAGAAAAAATAAGACATTATTACATTTAACACATGTGAAGGCTCTCATTTATCCAAGTTTCCATAATTAAGACTGAAAGTTTTGACTTCTTTTTAAACCTTAAAACTTACACAGACTGTAAGACGTACTGTAAACTAAATGACTCAAATAATGTCACAGATTTTCCCACCTGGATTATTGAGCATGCATCAGGGAATGTCACTTTTCATTCATATCAATTTTTATATTTTAGATAACATTTTAATTTAGCAATCCTAGCCTTTTGATTCTGTTGTTTTAAACTTACAGTGGCATTTCTGTCCAAAGCAAACCTGTCATTATTAAAAAACACATTTTTGCATTACTCTGAAAGCTATAAGTTGTGCTTTATAATGTATTTAATGGAGGGACTATGGACCAAATAACAAAACAATGATAGTCTGATGAAGTTTTAACAGTCAAATATTTTGTAAAATGGTTGAGAATTTTTTTTATAGATAACTGTGGAATATTTTAGATCTATTCTATTCAATGTAAAGTCCGAATAATTTAATAATACTGTATACTAAGCAAGCAGGGCAGAGAGCTAAAGTAGGTAAAATATATAATCCCCTCTCTCCTACTTAAGTCAGAAGATTTAGGTCGAATATCTTTTAATATTTTGATACAGAAAGAAAACGTGAAAATAGTGGTTGTCTCAGCTGATTACTGTTAGGATTTCTTTTACCCAACCTACAAAATAATTTCTAAAACTCGTACCTCATCTTGCTGAATCCTCGTCTTTATCTTCATCTTCTTGAGTCACTGCCTCGGCGCCATTGACTTCCTGATCCTCCTGGATCCTGATGTCCGGCGGCGGTTCCGCCACACTTTTAAATGGGCCGCTGCCGCTCGTGACCGTCATTAACAGTTGATGAAGTTTTAGAATTCGACCCATTAAAAAGGTTGTCACTTTCGGTAGTGAAGAAACATACGTTATTGTTTTTTGACGCTTTTTACGTTTTTCAGCTCCGCTTTCTGTCTCCTGTCTCCCGCTTCCTTCTCACACAAAACAGCAGCGAGCATACAGCACTTCCTGGATTAGTGGGTGACGTCATGACGCATGACGGAATAGTCCATTTTAGTAGGGGGGAACAGAACTCAACCGTTTTTTCTGTTGCGTTTTTAAAGATAGTTTTCATCGTAACTATAATTATTTTTATGTTAAACGTACATTAACAAGCAGGAGCAATGTTAGGGATGTAGGTGATGGCTGGGGTCCCTGCTTATTGGCGGCCCCTGCTCATTGGCGGCCCCTGCTGATTGGCGGCCCCAGGCCACGGCCTCCTTCGCCTGAATGGTAGATCCGCCACTGCATGCCGAAGCTATCTCCTTATTCTTAATGGGCGACACGCCATGCTCAAACAGTGATCCTGCAGCGTGTGACCACGCTCACTGTGCTGACCCAACCAGGAAACAGGCTGGAGTCAGGAGATCTGCTCGTTTCCAAAACTTGCAACCCCTCCGATCCATGACCCCCAACAAAAAGAGGAAAAACAGATATTCGGTTTAGCTTTAATGACATCAGATTGCCTCTGCTTCCAAACACTCTCGATCAGAGTAGTATAGTGGTACATCTGCAGAAAGACCCTCTCCCTAACATGGTTGACCTTGAAGAGACCACAGAAACTAGGGCCCTTGAGGGAGAGCTGGTTCCACCACCTGCTCCTCTTCAGGGATCCTCCACGTCTCCAGAAGGAACAGTTTCACCACTTAGGCTGAGAACTGTGGCAAATTTCAGCTTGGTGGCGGAGAGGAACAAGCTGGTGGCCTCAGGCCTACCCGAGAACGTGGTACATACCATTCAAAAAGCATGAGCTGTGTCAACACAGTCTCTCTACGTCTAGAAATGGCATATTTTTCAAGCTTGGTGCACAGAAAGAAATATTATTTCTTATTCATGTGACTTGGCCCAGCTCCTCACCTTCCTTCAGGACCTGTTGGAGAAAGGTCGCTCTTTCTCAACGATTAAGGTGTTCCTATCAGCAATTTCAGCTTGTCACGAGGGCTGGGGGAGCAGGACGCCTGGCGCGCACCCGCTCATAATAAGATTTATGAAGGGCGTGCTAAGGAAGAGACCCCCCAGCAGGATCTTGACCCCTGGATGGGATCTTAGTATGGTCTTGGGGGCTCTCTGTGACCCCCATTCGAACCACTGAGCGAGATTAAGATAGATTTATTATCTTATAAGACCGCTCTTCTCCTGGCTCTTTGCTCGGCGAAACGTGTGGGTGACCTCCATGCTTTGTCCGTACATCCAATGTGTACCAGGTTTGCCCCTGATGGGTCAAAGGTCACCCTAAAGGCTAAAATATACCTGAGCGTTCTCCCTATACGCCTATACGCCACGTACGTACGTCAAGGCAAAAGCGTAGCCCCGCGTAGCCCCTCAGGGCACGAACGTGCAAAGCTTTTTTTTACGACCGCGCACGCTTGCGCGGTGTCTGACCATAAACTTCCCCGGCGCCGGACTGTTTTGTATGTTACACAAATGAATTAAATTCCTCTTCTTTATCGCTGATCGGGCCTTTTCTTTTGTTTTTTTGCCTAAAGTCAAGTAATCGCTTCTTCCTCCGTTCACTCATGACTGAAATGAATGAATTCAGGTCCTACCTGGGTGCGCGAGGCTTTATATTCCCTGGTGGGCTGCAGGAAAAGCGCTCCCTGTTATTATTTTTATTTCTGAGAGAACTTTTTATAACATATAAAGTAACACCGCAGCAGAACACCGCAGAAGAACACCGCAACCGGCTGCTCATAGAGTGAGCTGACGAGCTGTCGAGCTGTCAATCATTTCAGTAGGCGTGTCAGCAAGTGACCAATCAGCGACCTCAGTTTGTACCCCTCTGCTCGCAGTTGCTCGGGGCTGCTCATATGACAACCTAGCCTGGTTGAACCAGACCCTGTCCTTCACTTCGCTTCAGACTAGGGTCTGGCATTCCTCCCATTGAAAACGATTTCTCCGTAGATTTTTGAACGGACCAATCAGAGAACAGAAGGCGTAGTTTTGTTAGCTTAGCCTGGCGAGGTCCAGGCTATTCAGATAAAAAGCTCAGAAACCACTCGGTGGATCTTTTTTTTGCTACCAGTGTGTAATTATATGGCTCTAATTTACTGACTGTTGGCCTTGATGAAACATTTGAGATAAAATTCAATTTTTTATCATTTATTTTCGTAGCGCACCCGAGGCTGTTTGGAAAATGTCAAACCGAAACTATTTAAATCCAGCAGATTTGACCAGTTCGTGAATTGATTTAGGAACTGTTGAGCTCAGAAACACTTTATAACGTCAGCTAAGAAATATAGTTTTTCTCAGGAAAGAAATAATAGTTTTTTACCTTGTTTTGTTGAAAATTCCTTCGTGGCGGCAGCCATTTTAACTGACGACGTCAGTCCCAGGGTTGCCAGATAAACATAAATTTTATTTTATTTTTATTTTTTTTACCCCTTTTCAGTGCAAATGTTCACTAAACTCAACACACTATTAATCTTATCAGACCCTCACGCAGCAAATATGACAGTTTGGGTAAAAAATAAAATAAAATAAGCAACAGTACTAGATGATTCGTTAATTCTTATCTGGCAACCCTGTCAACGTCGTTCAAAACTCCGCCTTCTGTTCTCTGATTGGTCCGAACAAAAATCTACCGGAGAAATCCTAGTGGGTGGGTGAAGTCCCAGACTGTGCAGTGAAGGGAAATGAGAATTGAGCGGAGCTGTGCAGGAATGGCGAGGGCCAGGCTAATGACAACCAGGATTTGGAGCGAAACAATAAAGATTTGGAGCAAAAACGCGAGCATTTGAAAAGCGTAGCTTCTGAAGCTATGTCAGCGAAACGCATGCGCACAAAATGCGCGCGTAGAGTGGCGTAAGGGAGGACGCTCAGGTATTTTTCAGCCTTAAGGCCTAATCCTGCATATATCCCTAAGGTTTTGACTTTAAACCCCAGAAGTCTGGGCTTTGATCTCTCTTCTTTTCTACCTGCTCCTGTCCTCACTCAGGAACAGGAAAGGCCGGAAGGCTCTCTGCCCCGTGAGAGCTTTAAGCACTTACATGCAGAGAACAGCCGAATGGAGAAAAACAAATCAACTGTTTGTGTGCTTTGCTGCACCAGCTACAGGAAAGGCCCTATCAAAGCAGCGCCTCTCACACTGGGTGACTGAGGCCATTAAAAGGGCGTACAGTAGCAAAGGTCAACAGGTGCCCTCTGGAGTGCGTGCCCACTCCACTCGGGGCTTGGCCACCTCGTGGTCACTGTTCAAGGGTGTACCAGTTGCAGACATCTGTGCTGCTGCGAACTGGAGCTCAATGAACACGTTTGCAAAGCATTACAGTTTGGATGTTACTGCGTGTGATGTCACTCAGGCTGTCCTTTCTAACACACAGTAGAAAGCAGCCTTGGGATGCCTGCTGAATAAAGGCGGACGTTCACACTAGCATGCATTTTACTGAGCATTTCAAGGGCGTGATTGAATTACGTTCCCATAGCATTTATGTTGCACCGAGTGACATGACTGATAAGGGAACTGAAAGTTATGCACCATAACTCATGTTCCCTGAAGGAAGGGAACGAGGTGCAACATACCTGGCCCTTTCAATGCTGAAAGCTCGGTGAAGTGCATTTTGGAGATCGATGGATGGGCGTCAGCGGCTTAAGTACCCAGAGGGCGGGGCCTCTGGCGCGACGCTGACGCCCCTGCCGTAAAGGCGTGATTGTATTCCTTCAGGTAATCGCGCGGAGCGCAATTTCCCTTAGCATTTATGTTGCACCTTGTTCCCTTCCTTCAGGGAACATGAGTTATGGTGCATAACTTTCAGGTTATGCACTTGGGTTGCAATGTTGGATTATTATGTGGGTGTATGTCTTTTTGATGTCAAGGTGGAGTCAAAAGAAGGGGCAGCTGAAACGATTACAAAACAAATCGTTAGGGACATAATCTTTATAAAGGATCTGAATCACAACTACCGTAGTCCTCCAAACAGACTTCATTTTATCACACAATGACAAAATTCATACTTGGCATAGCTGCCTGCTTACCATATATTGGCATAAAAGACTAACTTATTGTTTTCGAAAATCCCTTCTATAAATGCTAAACATAATTATTGGCTGCATATCACATGCCGCTTTTCATGTCATTTATGTCAAGTTAAAGGAGCTGTATGTAACTTTTCTAACAATATATTTTTAACACATTTCTTCACTCTGTCACTACCTCCTGACATACTGATTTTTGACAAGTAATCTCTGAAAAAAACTATTGTCCCCTTGCTTCTCTAAAAGCATTTCTAAAAAGCCACAGTGACACGCCGTTAACCAGCCAATAAAAACAGAGTTTGTAACCAGCCAATAAAAACAGAGCTTGAATTTGAATCAGCCAATAAAAACAGAGCTTGAATTTGAATTTCAGCAGAGCAAGGGTAACAGAGCCATATATGGCTCTGAGGGGGAGGGACCAGAAACGTGTCTCTGTTCAAAATTTTCCTAAGTTCCAGCGTGTTCCAGAAATTACATACTGAACCTTTAAGTTCAAGTAAATTGTATGTCCGTATCATCATGCGGTACGTGAGGTAGAACAAAATTATGTACACAGGGAACTGGTTATACCCAAAAATAGCAGAAATATAAAGTGTCAAAATGTGTTATCTACCGGTAACTAAAATCATGTTTCATTATACTTCTGTCAAAAGACTGACTTATTTTGGTACTAGAATCTCTGTCTGTATGTTTGTAAACGTTCTCTTGTCCAGGCCATATCTTATGATCTGCTCAAGATAATTTAATGATACTTGACACACATATTCAGGATATGAAGTGTCACAGACACTTTGCATTACCCCAGCTCTAAGTTCAATATCAAAAATCAAGGTCAAAGGTTACATAAGGTCATTGATTGTCAGAGCCATTGCTATAGATTGCTCTGTAAGTGTTTGTTGTCGTACATCAAGGTCAAATGTCATTGAAGTTCTTTGCTTTTCTGGACCATAATGTCGGAGCCACTCTGGATTTAACGTAACTTGAAAAAAACATTTACCACTAGACAACATGTCTCATGATCTTTTCATCACTCCAACTCTGTCCACGTTCAAGAATCAAGGTCAAATGTTACACAATGTCATTGATTGGAATCCTGACAAAAACCAATGCAGATATGCTCTTGTTTTTTATTTTATACATCTACCTTATAATGTTTAAAAAAAGAAAATTGTCTATTGTTTAAAGAAATTCTACCATTGCTGTTAATCATTCTTTAGTTTGTAGCAGGTCGCTCTTGTAAATGAGTCCACGAGGCTCAATGAGATTTACCTGACTAAATAAAGGTTGAATGAATGAATGAATGATTGTCAGGGCCACTGCTATAGATTGCTGTGTAGTTGTTTGTTGATGGGGTGTGTATCATATGCGGTACTCTTGTATGAATAGAAATCATAAAAATCAGCATTTCCCCTTGTTAGGGAGGGCAGTGGAGACGGCTCAGCGTGAGGTAACCGGAGTGCCCTATGTAGCTTGCTATCTTGCACATCTGTATTGTGTGCTGCTAGCTTAGTGCTACGTCAGTGCTGGCAGTTGTCGGTGGGGATGGGTATCCTAGGTTCTGTTGATAGGGTAGGGCGCCCTGCTTGTATAATGGTAGAGGAAACACTGGAAATATTGTCTATGCTTTGTAAGTGCTGTGTACATTGTAAGTGATACATGACCAGGTGATATTGTGAGGTCTTACAATATGCGTTAGCAATCAGTGTGTGTGTTGAGTTCAACTCTCAGCTAAAACTACATACGCTTTAGCATTTTATCTGTAAATATGAGTGAAAACATTTTTTTTTAATTGTCAGCAAAGCTTGATAAGTTGTAGTAGCCATTTGAACTGGAGTATGTCCAAACAATAATCAGTTGTTGATATAATCCCATGATCATTTTTAAAAGTTTCAATAAAAATAAACCATTAGTATGTCCATCCATCCATCCATCCATCCATTTTCTTCCGCTTATCCGGGGTCGGGTCGCGGGGGTAGCAGCCTAAGTAGGGAGGCCCAGACTTCCCTCTCCCCAGCCACTTGGAGCAGCTCCTCTGGGGGAATCCCAAGGCGTTCCCAGGCCAGCCGAGAAACATAGTCCCTCCAGCGTGTCCTGGGTCTTCCTCTGGGTCTCCTCCCGGTGGGACATGCCCGGAACACCTCACCAGGGAGGCGTCCAGGAGGCATCCTAACCAGATGCCCGAGCCACCTCAACTGGCTCCTCTCGATGTGGAGAAGCAGCGGCTCTACTCCGAGTCCCTCCCGGATGACTGAGCTTCTCACCCTATCTCTAAGGGAGAGTCCAGACACCCTGCGGAGAAAACTCATTTCAGCCGCTTGTATCCGAGATCTCGTTCTTTCGGTCATAACCCAGAGCTCATGACCATAGATGAGGGTGGGAACGTAGATCGATCGGTAAATTGAGAGCTTTGCCTTTTGACTCAGCTCTCTCTTCACCACGACAGACAGCGCCCGCTTCACTGCGGACGCTGCACCTATCCGCCTATCGATCTCACGCTCCAGTTTTCCCTCATTCGTGAACAAGACCCCGAGATACTTAAACTCCTCCACTTGGGGCAGGACCATTAGTATGTGCCAACAGTTAATACAATCAAACGTACAAACATAGGCAAAAATATTATTGCCACTTGGCCTTCGGCAACGGGCAATAACAAGTCACAACTCTTTGATATGTAGTGAATTACGTAAGGGTTGTTTGATGTACATCTACCTCAGGATGTAAATGTAATTTTGTGTTTTAATGGTCCGTTTGCTGTGGTGCCATCCTGAATATGTTGTCTGCAAAAAATATTCAGTTGCAGATGTACATCCATTGATTACTTTTTGTAAGTTTTGAATTACCTTTTTTTTTTACCACCACAGCTAGTGCTGTGCGATATGACAATATATATTGTGGGGACGATAGAAACATGTCTATCATGCTACTTCCCTTCTATCGTCTCTATCGTGATAAATAAGAATAAAAAAATAACTGTCGCAAAGAAGCTTCATATTGTGGTTTTGCGAGATGACGGCGCTGCTTTATGTTTGACGCACGCGCGGGTTTGCGACACATGCTTTACGTTGTTAAACTCGAGACGCAGGGGCATCTCAACCGGTGTCACAACAAGGAGAAACAGCTGCACAGGCAGCCCAAGAAGAATAACTTTTACCAAAAAGAGGGGGAAGCTCACCTTGTTAGCTTCCATTATTTCGCTCCGCTGAAACTCTGAGACAAAATGGGTCCAGAGGACACGAACCCAGAGTCCAACCGAGTCCGAACTCGGGTCCAGTTAACCAATACAAAACAGACCAGAGACACAACAGAACCGGAATCAAACGCAACGTTTTCTCTTTTCTGTTTCATGCCTTGTTTACTCCCAACTTCCAGAGCGGATTTCTTCTTCGTGGGTTTTATTAGCAGCCGTTGTTTTACCGCCACCTGCAGGAAAAATTTGGACCAAAGTAGAAACTCAAATTTTACTTGATTTTATCACTTGTTTTATTTGATTTTTGCTTTTGTTGCACTTTGTAGCACTTTGAGATTTTTGATCATGAAAAGTGCATTATAAATTAAATTCATTATTATTATTAATATTAACTCCTTTTCTACTTTGGTCCAAATTTTTCCTGTACACACACACACACATCGTGTTGTATAATATATATCGTGATATATATCGTTCTCGTGATATTAAAAAGTCCATATCGTGATATATGATTTTTTCCATATCGCCCAGCACTAACCACAGCTTACCAACCCTTACATACTCAACAATGGCTATAACTCAGACAGTTTCACAGATCAAGTTCAAAATTAGTGTGGTAGTAGGCAAGTCATCCCCAAAACACTCAGTGCTAATTGATCAGGCAACATTTTGACTTTAAAACTTTTGTATGCAAAGCAGTAAGTGATATATGTTCCTTGTAGAAATTTTACTTTGGAATTTTATTTGATTTTGAAGTCACTATTCATTAAATGTTAATTAATTAATCATTCATAAATTCATTGTAGGATTCATTGCGCCGCTCAAGGTGGCTGCATGTTGGAGTAAGCTCTTTGACATTCATTCTGAGATATTGCTTTTGAGAACTTTAATTCCTCTTTTTTGGGGATGTAAATCACTTTTTTTTGGATGATTATTTCCTCCGGTATCAGATGCTGTGCAGCTGGAATGATTTTCACTGAAACCTTTTTTACTTTTGTGCGTAACTATGACAACAAGATGGTTTTCTATTCCAGGGAGCTGCTAAAGCTGCTGTATGTAACTTTTCTAAAAATATATTTTTAACATATTTCTTCACTCTGTCACTATCTCCTGACAGACTGATGTTAGACAGGTAATCTGTGAAAAAAACAAGCATTTCTAAAAACCCACAGTGACTCACCGTTAACCAACCAATGAAAACAGAGTTTTTAACAAGCCAATAAAACAGAGTTTGGTTTATGAACAAGCTTCTCACGCCCATCCCCCGCCCATCCCCCACCTGTCCCAACCCCGCCTGGCCAGTCACGAGACAGGCCATGCTGTGGAGGAGGAGCTAAGAGGTGAGTTGCAGGTCAGCCGAGAGCAAGGGGGAGAGACCAGAAAGGTGTCTCTGTTAACATTTTTTCTGTCCAGCGTTTTCCAGAAACTACATACAGCAGCTTTAACATCTTAAAAACTCAAATAATACCTCAACTACAGCCCCAAATACCAAATGAGTTGAAAAGGAGGTGCCGTGGATGCACTCCCGTCTACCTGGACGTGATGCTTGAGTGCCTGACCACCAGGATCTTGGAGGTTGCGGGAAGCGTGGCTCGCGACAGTGGCAGGAGATTGTCCCCTTGCACCTGTAGTTTTGTCCGTGGCAATGATGGACTTGGCAAGCTGCTGGGAGGAATGGCCATCATTCAGGGAGGAGTTCTGTCCTGCATTCAGGCAATCCTACTGCCTAGGAGGTCCGAGAGGCCTGCTGGGTCTGGGTGGATGGATCGGCATCTGCAGCCAATTTCTTCAAATCCACTGTGGGACAGACTGCTACAAGAGATCCTTCCTGCCCTCAGCCATCAGCATCTATAACAACAACTCTAATTAAACCAGGATGAGCTACAACAACAATTAATTTCTCTTTGCAATTAAAAAAGTATTTTTGAAATTAATTGAATTTTGAATTAATTTTCTTTAAATAATATACCATTTAATAGGTATGAAAACTTAGATTCTGGTCCATCCATCCATCCATTATCTTTACCCGTTTCTTCCATTTTTGGATCACAGGGGTCGCCGGTGCCCTTATCCAGCAATCACAAGCCGTTTTCGCATTGGCCAGCCCTCAGTGGCCCGGGGCTCCCCTGGGTGTCTCTGGGCCACCCGCGTTCATTACGCATTTGCCGCAAAGCCGCCTTGAAGTGGGTGGGCAGTTCTCTGGAAGTGGGTGGGGTGGTCTCTTCACGTGGGTGGAGTGTTCGTGTTTTAAGAGAGGAGACTCGGCAAAAAAAAAATTGTTAGCTGGATATATATATATTAGTGTTTCTGCGTTTAATTTTTGTTAATAACTGATCACAAATCAGCTTATGTTACAACGTAAATAACACGAAGCGCACACCCATTTCCGCCTTTCAGCGCGACCTGAATGTCATTAAACAGCATTAAACAATAACTAATATTGTCTAACTGTTGCGCGCAGCCAGGGTTTTAAAATATAACGAATAATCTCTAACTTTTACGTGCAGCTAAAATGTCAGGAGGAGTGATTGCTATATGAGCAAGTTGGACACCTAAAAATTCAGTCCGGAGTATAGCTCAAAGCGTAAAGCACTGCTCTTTTGACCGGGAGAAGTGGGTTCGCTTCCAGCCTGTGACAAAGTTATTTTACTTTTTTTTTCTTTATTCACATTTTCTTTTAAATAAAAAGGAGTTTGTTTGGTTAACAAACTCCTTTTTATTTAAAAGAAAATGTGAATAAAGAGAAAAAAAAAGTAAAATAACTTTGTCACAGGCTGGAAGCGAACCCACTTCTCCCGGTCAAAAGAGCAGTGCTTTACGCTTTGAGCTATACTCCGGACTGAATTTTCAGGTGTCCAACTTGCTCATATAGCAATCACTCCTCCTGACATTTTAGCTGCACGTAAAAGTTAGAGATTATTCGTTATATTTTAAAACCCTGGCTGCGCGCAACAGTTAGACAATATTAGTTATTGTTTAATGCTGTTTAATGACATTCAGGTCGCGCTGAAAGGCGGAAATGGGTGTGCGCTTCGTGTTATTTACGTTGTAACATAAGCTGATTTGTGATCAGTTATTAACAAAAATTAAACGCAGAAACACTAATTCAGCTAACAATTGTTTTAGGGGTTTCTCGTTTCTGTAGTTAAATTTGAATGAAATTCAACCCTCGCGCTGAGGTTGTTTGAATGAGTCCCGCCCCTGCTGCAAACAACGAATCAAATGAGAGCTGAAACTAGCCCTGTCGGGCTCGGCCCGATAAGAACCACGGTGAAGATGGTTCCAGAACAAGGGTGGATCCCGGGCGGAAAAGGTAAATGCGAAGACGCCGAACCCGGGTTAGAAGCTGGGAGTGCCGGGGAGGGCCGGCCAATGCGAAAACGGCTACAGTGCGAGGGGCGGGGTACACCCTGGACGGGTCGCAAGTCCATCACAGGGCCACACAGAGACAAACGAGACAAACAATCATTCATTCACTCTCTCACTCAAACCTAGGGACAATTTTAGAGTTACCAATCAGCCTAACATGCACGTTTCTGGTCTGGTCAAACTGTTAAAAATGCACTCTAGTGTGAGGGTTGATGTTTTAAAGAGAAAACCTAATTCAGCTTTTTAGGCAGAAAACCAAGACGTTAAAGTATCTCCTTTTTTTTTTTTTACCATATCTATGTAGGTAGATGACAGATTTTTTATGCTGTTATGTCATTAATAGCAAAAGCTACAAAGTATAAAGTTGCCTAAGTTTTACCGTACTTTTGTATTGGCTAGTTTCATTAGCTTTGGCAACCATCCTGAAATAGATTGGATGCAAACACTAACCTGTTTTAGCCAACAGAGTTAAGTCTGGTTCTCTTGACAGTTTCTTTGTGTTGAAAAATGTTGTCTTTCATCCAAAAGACCATCAGTTTGAGGAGTTACAACAACCTCAGTCCCATAAGAAGCACACTCACATAGATGGCCAACCAGTTTGATTTCTTACCTGGTTTATCGAGCATGAACTTTGATGTGTTGAACCACTTTGGCCATGGCTGCCTCTTAGGAGTCAACAGGGGAAAGGGCGGATTCCGGAAACCATCTTATCACCATCAAACTGGTTGTCCCACTATGTGAGTCTGCTACTTATGGGACTGAGTTTGTTTTGGCTCCTCGGACTGACGACGGCTTTCGGATAAAAGACGAAATGTTTAAACAAAAAGAAACCATCCAGAGGACCTGAGTTAACTTTGTTGGATTTTTTAAATCTGGATTATTGACTCTAAATAGTTAGCAAAATGATGTTAAGCATTCTTTTGGCACTCAGAATATGTGTTGGGGATCCTTAAAACACTAAATAAACTAAACTTCTTCATACATAAATGCATCATCACGTATCGGAATGTCACATACCCTTTTCATCTCCCCAGCTTCAGGGTCAAAGTCACAAATCAAGGTACACGGTTATACACGGTCTTTGCTTGTCTAGGCCATTACTATAGATGACTGAATTACTGTATATTAGTTTGTCAACGGGTGTATAATGGGCTGTGGGTGGTACTTTTGATCCACTCTTTTGTAAATTTATATGTAAATGTGTATGACATCAGTAATCATAGGAGTTTTGTTACTAAAGTTAGAAATGTGAGTGCCTCCAACCTAATGCAACAAACAGGGTGGCTGTGGCTAAGTTGCTAGAGCAGTCGTCCTCCAATGCGAGAGTTGGGGGTTGGATTCCACCAGCAGTCACATGCTGAAGTGTCCCTGGGCAAGACACTGAACCCCTCATTACCTCTGATGTGTGTCCCATCGATGTATGAATGTGATAAAGCACAAATTAATCTTTGTACACATATGGTAGAGTCCTGTATGGATGGATAACTGAATTTGCAGTTTGAAGTTGCATTTTGAGACTGAGGCAGTGAGACTGTCTCATGGACAGAAGTCTCACTGCCTCAGTCTCAAAATGCAACATGTGATTGTCTTAAATGTGCTTCTGGTATAGTTTTTTCTGTCTCATATGGTGTCTTGAAAGACAAAATATGATACATCTTTTTTAATACCAACGCTGTGACCCTCATGGTTCTTTCCTTGTTTTCACACCTTTGACCTTCATCCCGATACGGATGGGAGAGGCCGCGCTGAAGAACATAATGTGATATGATGTCTCATGTGGTCTGATAAGCAGCAGCTTCACACACTCGCCCCTTTCCGGATGACTGTGCATACATATTCACGCTGTACTGGTGAAAACTTGTGCAATGTTAATAAAAGTACTCTGACTCTGATAAGTGAGGGCACAGGTTGTATTGCAAAGTGCCTTGAGTATTTTAATAAGACAGAAAGGCACTACATGTATATAAGTACAGTCCATTTACCATTTTACAGTGTGGTCTATGCTGAATCCATACTCTTGCTAAACTTTATGCAGTCACATTAATTGTGTGCTGCCCATTCTGCTCATCACCATTTAAATCAACAGTAAAATGGTCCAGTGT
This sequence comes from Garcialebias charrua, assembly GCA_038048925.1. Classification (NCBI taxonomy): domain Eukaryota; kingdom Metazoa; phylum Chordata; class Actinopteri; order Cyprinodontiformes; family Rivulidae; genus Garcialebias; species Garcialebias charrua. The sequence continues at coordinate 54,597 of JBBPBX010000802.1, forward strand.
TTATCCATCTTGGCCTTTAACGTGCAACTGTTTGGCCAGAAATGTTTAGTCATATTTTAAACAATAACTCTGACTGTCTTTATGAAGGCATGCATTATTCATAGCTCTTAACCTTTGCCAGTGGCACTGCTTGTAAAAACGCATACGTACACAGGCCACAAAATTCATTTTTATTTATATATTTTCCAACAGCTAGAGTGTAACATTTTCATCTTGTCCAGCAGGTTTAGCAAGCTTTTGCACAAAATTGGAAAATGAGCCTCAAACTCATTTTGTATGACATTGCACAGTGGGGGAGAAATGATCAACATTAATGGCTGACAACATCACCAAACCGCATTTACAAGTAAATTGATTTTCTGTTTTCCTGTTTGTATCTGGCTGACTGAATTTAGTTGTTCAATGCTGCCTTCTTTATGAATGTTTATATCTTCAGAGGTGAACAAAACTATTCCAATAAGTAGAACTCAGCATAAGACCATTTTTTGTTAGTTTTTTTTTTCTGAATTATACTTCACATGAAATATATTCAAAGGGTTATGTAGCATTCACTCCAGAGATAATTAAAGATAAGTAAGCCTTGAAAATCAAGTGCTTGTTGTCAAATTCCTCTTTAAAATTTAGCTTACCGGTAATCTTAAAAGCCTTTTATATGACTGAAGTAAAAAAAAAAAAAGAAGCTAATTTATATGTATTTTTGCTACATAATACAGTTGTTTAATATTTTTCCTGAATCTCTTGGACTAATTTGAATAGTTACATATATCAAAAGATCACTTTAAAGTATTAAAATGTATTACATTTGAAAACGTCTCACCTTCAGTGGAAGGATCCTCATAATGAGTCAAGGTGAATTTGATTTTATAGACACATTTATTCACCTCTGTTTACCTGCCCATGGCTTTTTATAGCTTCGGCGTACATGTCTATAACAACAACATATGCATAATGTTTGTTGCAGAATGTGGCAGGAAGCAAGACGGGAGCCACTGACTGATTGCTGTAATAAATCTAGTCTGTAACAAGACAGGCATAAAATGAATGAGCGAGAGTCTGTTCAGATTGCAAAAGGCAACGGGTCCAAACAGAAGAAAAAGCCATATAGAGCTCTGTTCTTTGCAATAGTCTCAGGAAGAACAGGTTAGATGGAGAGTGCTATAATGAGTGAGATATTTATAATGAGCAAGTCAGGAAATGAGCAGACAAAGAGAAAGAAGTGGGAGTACAGTACTGCTGAGAGCGATCATAAAAACCTTGACCCTGGAGGCTAGCTGGTTGACTCATCAGTGATGTTTGCTGAAAAGTTGGATTATGCCTGAAGCAACCAGAGCTAACACAGAACAAGACCCTTTTATCCGTCTACATCAGCTGATAAAAAAAATCGACATCCAACAGTCACATTAACCTAATGTGAGCAGGGAAGTGTTATCACTGACGTCTGGTAGCTTTGGCGCAAAAGGTGTTAATTAATTACTGTGCTCATTCTTTTCTGTGAATTTGTAAATATGCACTCTGCTTTCAAATGTACTGTATATGTCACATAATAATTTCTGATCAATGGAAGATTTTTTTCCAGTTTAGTTTTTATATTATCGTTGCCTCCAAAGTGCGTCTCATTGGTGTATGAATGTGAAAAAGCACTGATTATTCTTTGTATAGATCTAGTAGAGTGCTGTATGAATGGGTAAATGAGGACACAGCTTGTATTGTAAAGAGCTTTGATTATCTTGATAAGATGGAAAGGCGCTATATATGTACAGTCCATTTACCATTTACACTCCATTTATTTTCAAATTCTCCATCTTAAATATTTCAAAGTGGCATGTGGTTTGTTAGAATTTGACAATTTATCACCTGTCTAGCAACAAGCTAGTTTTTAAAATAAATAACTATGATTAATGGGAGTCATTTTAAAGACATGTTTGATAGAAAATTTTGACATAGGTATAGATAGGGAAGAAGAAATATTTTTTTCGTTACTGAGCTAGCCAAATGGTGTCTTCATGAACTTACAGGTATATTACACAAATCTCATTGACGACAAATTTCATTCTTATAGCCAAATGGTGTCTTCATGAACTTACAGGTATATTACACAAATCTCATTGACGACAAATTTCATTCTTATATGTTTTGTTTTTGCACTTCAACATGTGCACACTCTGACTCATTTTGTCACACTTGACCACTTATACTGGTTTTCAGTTTTGTGTTAGTACACTTGTATTAGATGTGATAAGTGGCCATGTAGAGTACAGTATGCCTCTATAAGAAACAAGTAAATATGACAATAAAGACCCGAGTAAAAAAGAAAAATAGTGAGTTAAACTAAACCAGTTTTAAATACACATTCTCTTTCTCCTCTGTCTGTTCTGTGACCAATAAGTCCAGTTTCCAGTCTAACAAAAGGAGTTATTTCCCAAGATAGAGGCTTAATGGACTGCCTGCAGCTTATGCCAAGATGCTGCCACATACCCACTGCCAGAAGAACAAATACAATTGTGGTACAATAACGGGTCATTAAAAATATATGCGTCTTTGCCGTCATATAGAAACTTTGGTTTTTGTGAATGAGATATGTGTGTCCTGTCACAGTTCAGAATCTCAGAGGGCCCCTGCTCCTGCAAAGCAAAGATGACTGCTACCTTTTCTATAATTTATATCCAGAAGAACAAACATGCATTTTTTCCTGTTTTTACTTTTTTCTATTGTTTAAGTTGTGAGTCTCTAAGACAACTTTAATGAGCTTGCATTAAGGAACATGTTACTAATCCAGTGAATCTCGGTCAAAACGTTTTTTTTTTTTATTGTATTCTAGTTGCATACTAATGTCCAGAACAAACCTTTAAACAAATATCTTGACATAGTTATAGCCATTTTTGTTTGGGAAAGATAGTTTTTCACTGGGATGTGAACAGCTGTTGAATGGCATTCACAAGGGAGCCTCCATAAAGTCTCACATAGTTCTGTCCATCTTCATTTTAAAAGTGTACTGCAATAGAATAAGCATAAATGCATTTTTTACAAATAAGCATTTGTGTAAGTTGAGGTGAATGGCCTAAAAACAGTTTTGAAGCTGTGCACACAAAAACATGCCAATATTTTCAAAAAACGGCTGTGTGATGTGTGACCACACAGCTTGAAAAAATAAAATAAAATTGAAAGCACCACCCTGGTCTGCCACTCCACAGGCATTGTTCCAGTCCTCAGTTTGACATTAAAGGGGTGTGTCAGCCATGACATCCCCACAGTGTCTAAAACTTTAAGCATCTCAGGTCAAATGTATTCCACCCTTGTGCTCTGCCACTGGGGAGCTTTTTGACTACCTTGGTGACCTCTACCTGGTAATGAACCTGTCTTCCTTACAGTCCTCAATCTCTATTTAAAAGTAGACGTGGTGGCTGGGTAAAGGAGATCCTTGAAGCGCTAATTCCTCCACTTAACAATATCCCTAGACTGGTTCAGCAGTTTCCAAACCAAGCACGTCCTAGGATGGGGCTTGCTTTTCTTTTCTGTGTTGCTTTATGTTTGCCAGAGCCTCCTCTAGGCCAACATAAACACCTTCTCCATGGCCTCTTTGACTCAATTCAATGCTCAAGTTTTTGCATTTGCAAATATTTTATGGGCACCCTGTGCTAGCCAGCTGCTTCCAGCATCCTTCAGGACAGTGAAGCTCTAAAAACTTCCTTCTGCTTGATGGCCTCCAAGTGAAAAACTCTCCCAGATGTCTGAGTTTAAGATTACATTGACTTAGGGCTCCACCAGACAGTTCCAGTTACCCGTCACTATGTGTTTCTGTTCACCATGCAGGTCTGGCTTGCATTGCACTCAACTTCTATGCCTCTCCTGGCAGGTGGTGGGCCCACATGGAGGTGGCATCCTGTCTGTCTTTCAGGCTTGGCTTGGCTGGGCTGAGCCCCATAGCCAAGGCTTGACCAACAAGGACTCAGTTGAGCTTTCTCTCTGGCTTGACTCCAGGGGGTGTCCCAGTAACACTTTTCTGGATGAGGTTTATTGGTGGCATTGATATTTAACCATCAATATTTTTGCATTGGACAGTCTGACCTCTTTCCTGAGGCCTATTTTCCATGAGAGATACTATCAGGGGGCAATATCCCAAACAACATAGTCCACAGTACCAAACCCAACTATCATGTTAAAGTGGCAATTATGTGCAGGGGAGAGGAGTTCTGAGGAAATAAGAAAAATATACTACCTTAGCTTGACTTAATAATAGTTACATGATATTAGGCGGCACAGTGGCACAGTTGGTAGAGCTGTTGCCTCTCAACGAGAAGGATTGCTGGCTCAAATCCCGGCCTGGGACCTTTCTGGGTGGAGTTTGAATGTTCTCTCCATGCATACCGGTACATAGGTTTTTTTTCTGGGTACTCTGGTTTTCTCCCATCCATCCATCCATCCATCCATTTTCGTCCGCTTATCCGGGGTTGGGTCGCGGGGGTAGCAGCCTAAGTAGGGAGGCCCAGACTTCCCTCTCCCCAGCCACTTGGAGCAGCTCCTCTGGTTTTCTCCCACAGACCATAAACATGTTGGTCATATCAATCAAAATACATACCAATCAGCATGTTGGGATGATTGGTAACTAATTTGTCCATAGGTGTGGGTGAGAGAGTGAATGGTTGTTTGTCTCGTTTGTCTCTATGTGGCCCTGTGTTGGACTGGAGACCTGTCCAGGGTGTACCTGCCTCTTGCACAGTGACTGTTGGACATAGGTGCCAGTGATCCCCGTGACTAGTGCTGGGCGATATGGACCAAAATTGATATCTCAATATTTTTATGATAAATCACAATATACGATATATATCTCAATATATTTTCTTTCCATAAAGTAAAAAAAAAGAGATAAGATAAGAGAGATAAGAGATTTATTTATTAACATTGCACCAGTTAATTAATACAACGTGATTATGTAGCACAGTCGTCCAGAGAGGGAGAATATGCAAGCTGCAGCATTTCCAAACCAGTGTTAATTTTGACAGCTATTTTTAATTTAGTTTTAGTCTTAGTCATGTGACTAAAACATCATTTAGTTTTAGTCATTACTTAGTCATCAGAATTTTTTTTGTTTTAGTCTAATTTTAGTTGACAAATCAATGAAAACATTTAGTCGACTAAATCTACAGTCAATTAAGTCGACTAAGTTATACATAGTAAAAACTTTTCATCAATTCTCTGTAGTTACTAAAACAAAACAATGTTTTAACCATAATATTAATATTAATATGCAATACATACAACAACAAATAAAACTTTTTTCAAACATTATTTGTCTAACCTTGCTTTTAACAGTAAAACTACAAGCAGTACTTGAATCCAGTGTTAATTTTGACAGCTATTTTTAATTTAGTTTTAGTCTTAGTCATGTGACTAAAACATCATTTAGTTTTAGTCATTACTTAGTCATCAGAATTTTTTTTTGTTTTAGTCTAATTTTAGTTGACAAATCAATGAAAACATTTAGTCGACGAAAATAATTAGTCAACAAAATTAACACTGTTCCAAACACCTGACATGTTCTTATGCGCGGCCGCGCTCATCCGTCTCCGGATGAAGGTCAAACAGATATGGAAAAGGGAAAAACACAATACTGTAGGTATCATTTGTGATATTCAAAAAAAGAATCTATCAAAGATTGCTTTAAGACACTCTATGATAAAGTCCCAAAAACTCTATCAGCAATAAGCACAACCAGACAAGACATTGTTGCAGATTTGACGACATGCAAGGAGATCAAAAGAGTCTGTGAGCAGCACTTCAGATAACACAGTTCAGCAGTTGTTATGCTTGGCGCCTCCGAGCGCATTCCCAGAGACCTCTGTGGAGGGAGGGGGAGGGAGGGGGGTCAGCAGTGTCTCTCAGCGTCACTCCAGGAGAATAGTTCCTAGCAAACAGCCTTCTACTTTTCCAAGGTCGAGCAGAAACTAGATTAGATAGTTATTGTTTATCTTCAATCCAGGCCACAGTGTTCTTTTTGACTGCAGCCTTCCAGAGTCCAGGTGCTGTTCAGGTCCAAAATCGCCGAATCAGATGAGTTTCCGAAGCTACGAACCCCCGTCCGTGCCCTGATTAATGCCGGGCGGCTGTAAACGAGTTCCAAAGCGCACCGCAGGTCCACGGTGGTCTACCGCTCCCATTGTGCGGTTCAGCTCGTACAACAGCTGGGTTGAGGAGCTCACAGCCCGGATCAGAGACTCTTGCTGATCAGGAAGTTTGGCCAGTGCGCCGATAGCTGCCGAAGTCTTCCTGATCTTCCAGTAACAGACAGCTCCGCTCACGCCAAAAAACAGAGCAGCTGCCACCAATATCCCAATAATCCACAAATCTTCCACGTCTTCGACAGACAGGACGGTCAAACACATGGGTTGCCACTGTCCCCACGAGTCCATCATGTATCCGACAGCGTGCGTGTCAGAGGGGCAGGCCGCTTCTCCTGGCCCGGTCCGCTTCGTGGAAAAAATCTTATCTATAGATGAAACAGCCCAATTTATTAACTCCATCGCAAATTGGTTCGAGTGAGCGCTGAAGAGTCACGGACGAGATAAAAAGCAAGCAGGGAGGAGGAAAACTTAGGGAGGGTAGGAGCAAAAAGATATGCGACTTGCTTTGTCGAGAGCCGGAAGATTACATTACATTAGTTTATTTTTTAGACATTTATTTTACACATATTAAATACTAATCCTCTTCAGCTGAGGGTGGCTGTAGCTGAGAGGCTAGAGCAATCCTACTCCAATGGGAGAGTTGGGGGTTTGATTCCACCAGCATTCACATGCTGAAGTGTTCCTGGGCAAGACACTGAAACCTTCATGATGTGTGTCCCATTGGTGTATGAATGTGATAAAGCTCTGATTATTCTTTGTAGAGATCTAGTAGTGCTGTATGAATGGGTAAATGAGGACACCGATTGTTGTAAAGAGCTTTGAGTGTCTTCATAAGATAGAAAGGTGCCTTCATGTTAGTCAGGGTGTGTGAACTGCAGTAAAGTGAGCCTCCACTCAGAACCGTGAAACGGCAGCTCCGAGTGTTTTAGTCTGCTTCCTTAAAACAAACCACGTGTTCGAGCTCATTTAGCCATGTTGAGCTTTATGAGAGGAGCAGAGAGAGGTGGAGACATTAATGAATCAGCAGTTTATCATATTGCTAAAGACACAGTCATTCTCAGCTAAGACGGCTAAAGTGTTAGCCATCTTGTTAGCCGCTAAGGACTGTGTCTTTAGCGATATGCTCCACTCCACTGTTTAAATGGTGAAAAAGATTTGTAGTTCCGACCTTTCGATGGGACTATTTTCAGCATTGTCCACAGAAGTCATTTTTCTGCCCCTCATCTGACAATTTAAATCCAAACTAGCTCTGAAAGAACATTGTTTTTCTCCCTGAGCAGCTAGCGGCTCTTCATATCTGCCATGTTAACTTGTTGTGCTAAAAGTCTCTGCCCACTTCCTGCAGACAGGAAGGAGGGGGCGGATGAGGGGCCGGGTTTCTGTTCGGTGAAAGAGAAGGAGGGGGGCGAGTGGGAGAAAGAAGGCAGCAGGTGGAATTTCAAGTATAAAACTATATTGTTTATATCGAGATAGTCTCAACTTATATTGCGAAAAATAATTATCTCGATATTTTAAAAATATTGAGATATCGCCCAGCCCTACCCGTGACCCAAAAAGGAAGAAGCAGGTAAATATGATGGATGGCTGATATTATTTATTTGTTTTGGCAATGACCAGCTGCATCCAGGGCCTGAATTCCTACCTTTTTTTTATTTATTTATTAGTTTTGTGTTAGATATCCAAACAATATTTAAAAACAGCCGTTCTAACAAACCATATGGCCTGCAGTCTGTTATTTCAGCTGGAACATAGTTAAGCAACAGTATTCAAAATGTGACAGCATACATTTTCAATGTTTGCTAAAATCTGCTGTGAAGTATGTGAGAAATACTTAAGCATAGAAGTGTGCATATTTATATACAGTAAATACGGAAAATGAGTCATATGTATTAGGCTTGCAGTTATTTTGCATGGGTGGGTGGCTCACAAGTTTTGTAGATAGTTAATTATAAACATGCATCTGAAGCTAATGAATTGTGTATTTTCCATGAGGATATTCGTTTCTTTATTGTTTCTGTCAGAAATAATAAGACTGATGTATAGATGGAGGGTTTGATATATTTAATAGATAGGCACTTGGGTTCATAACTTGCTTGTATTTTGTTTAGTATGGTAAATATTTAACACATATTTGTGGGTAAAACTTGTACCTTGTTAAGAAACTTTTTAAAGAACTTCTTTCTTAACAATTTAAACTTGAACATTTTAAGCTTAGAATATTCAAAGTGGGGTTCAGTGTAGTTATTATTAGTAATCATTTTACCTGCATTAAAAATAACTGAGCATTAATAGTTTGCATCAGCTGAAGATCTGACGGGAGTGATGAGCTGACCCATAAAGAGCCTAAACTATGAAATATTGCTTCCATCTTTAAACAACCCTCTTTACAAATGTTTATGCCTTCATTATTAGGCATTATTTCTATAATTTGAATGGCCCTGTGATGGACTTGCAACCTGTCCAGGGTGTACCCCACCTCTTGCACAGTGATAGCTGGACATGGGCACCAGTGACACCCACAATCCAAAAAGGAAGAAGCGGGTAAAGATAATGGATGGCTGCATTTATGGATGGATGGATGGATGGATGGATGGATGAATGGATGGATGGATGGATGGCTGTTTGAACTAAAGGTTGAGTTTACACGTTACAAAACAAAACGTGTTCAATGTAACCTGGCAAAATCACAATCTGATGGAAAAT
>JBBPBX010000802.1:73013-92283 GCA_038048925.1 Garcialebias charrua
TTACAACTGGGAGCAGCTGATTAACATCCCAAAGGCTCAAATAATACCTCAATCCAGCCTCAAATCTCAAATAAGTTGAAAATGAGGCGCTGTGGATGCATTCCCATCTCCTTGCCGCCTGTGCTCGAGTGGCTGACCACTGAAATCCTGAAAATGGCAGGAAATGTGGCTCGTGACAGCAGAAGGACCAGGATCATCCCCTGGCACCTGCAGCTGAATTTGAATTTGAACACAGCTGTTTTGTTGTCCACATCTAGTGACGTAGGCCTGGTTTTCCTTTTCTTCATCACATAATTGGCACAGTTCTTATATGGACATGACTTTAACATTTGCTGTTGCCAACATGATGTAGCAGAACAGTAGTGAGAACCCGTTGTGTTCTCTGCTTCAGCTCCATGCCTCTACTGCACCTGATTTGTTTTTGGAAATGCAGATGTTTGGTAGTTAGCGCAGTCCAGTGGGATGTACAAAACAAAAACAAAACATAAAACAGCTTAATAAACTTTACAAACTATTTTGTTATTAAACTTGTAAAAATGCAATGAGCTTAGAGTTGCTGAAGGGAGAGGAGGACAGAATAGAAGTGCGTAAAGGATTTCACTGTTCACTAGAGGGCAAGATTAGGGCAGCAGTTTTACCATAAATAATTCACATTCATACGGTGCCATTATGTGTACAGGCATGCACGGCTGCACATGCGCAAACACATGTTGTGTCACTAATGTTACGGTCTAGTCCGCCACGTTGGTTCATTTAGTCAGGGAATCAGATTATTTTCAAGGACATGTTCACATTGATGTAATCAGGGACACCACTAGAAATATGTGTACAAGACGTTATTAAAACAAAATAACGTCCTTTAATATGACACGCGCTCCCTCATTGTTTGGAGTGGAAACATTTTTTAACCATTCCTCTTATGATAAACGTTTATGTACTCTTGTTCTATTTCATTAAGTAAAAGTTGTTGAGTCACATTAAAAGCTAAATTCTTACCATAATTTGTCTGACTGCTCCCTCCGGGGAGATTGTGCTTGTGGCCTGAGATTGTGTCTGCTTGAGTGAACTTTTGTGGTCGCCGATTTGGTCCTTAATTATTTATCTGGGGGTTCAGTGCTTGTTCAAGTCTGCCAGTACGAGTGAGCAAGGAACCAGTAGTACTATGTACTGTATGCTGTTGTCTCCTATCACTGAGGGGTTTGATTAGTGAATGTTTGTAGGTTCAGAGATGAGTGTTTGTCTAGACTGGAGTTGAACAGGCAAGTAAACCTTGTTGTTTTTGGTGCAAGACATGCACAGTGACAGCTGGATATGGACACCAGTGACCCCCATGACTCAAAAAGGAAGAAGCAAGTAAAGATAATGGATGGATGGATGGATAGATGGATGGAAGGATGGATGGAAAGATGGATGGATATGCAAGTGGGCATGAGTTACACTGTGGAGAAGAACAGAGGGAGGTTTTACAGTATTTTTATTTTTTGACACTTATGTGGCAGTGTACACCTTGGATTTTAATGTGGCAACCCAATTTTTGATAATGAGTTATCTCATGCCTAAATGTAGGCACGCACAAAATGGAAGCCGGTACCTCATCTACCTTTCAAGTTATCATGCTCACAATATCACTTCAACACTTGGTCTTCTCGGTCTCTGTTTTGCTTTGTCTTGTCTGTGAAACTGTCTGAGAGCCTCTCTTCTACAAAATCTTCTGAATCATAACTATGGACTTCAATTTGGTCAGTTGGTCCCTCAACATAACATTTCTTTAAAGAGAAGACAGGCTGTAGGCGAGCCGATTTGCCCTGTTGGCATGCACACAGCTGGATATCTCATTGACTTGGAAGATTTGATGATGTGTATCTCTGCTGTCATCTGTGGATCTTAAAGGTATTGTGACATGATTTTGTAAATTTGAATATTTGTCAGAACATATATATCTTATATCATTGAGCTCTGGTCGTTTTTGCATAATAAATTATAAATATATTAAATTTTTATTCCAAGTTATGGTAGTTTTTTTCTCTGGGATACGCCCCTAAAAATCTGCGCATTTCCGCAAAATGTCATCTTGACGTGACAACGGGAAGGCACGCTCCAACGTGCATTTAAATAATAATGGCGGAGCATGTCCTATCGCGTCTGAGATATCATTTTGAGACAGTAAATCTTCCAAAACTCTCATTAATAAACCCTCCCTGAATAAAAAAATTACAGATGTTACCTGATGGCGCAGACATAATTTAAAAATGCATACATAGCAACGTGTTTGCTCCGGGCTCTCGGCTAATTTTTTTAGAAGCTATCTTGGCTAACAAGAGTCCCTGACACCGGTCACGTCTGAGATATATCATTTTAAGACAGTAAATCTTCCAAAACTCTCATTAATAAACCCTCCCCGAATAAAAAGAAACGAGAGATGTTACCTGATGGCGCAGACATAATTTAAAAATACATACATAGCAACGTGTTTGCTCCGGGCTCTCGGCTAATGTTTGTTAGCTGCTATCTCGGCTTATTACCGGTCACGTCTGAGATATATCATTTTAAGACAGTAAATCATCCAAAACTCTCATTAATATCCCTCCCCGAATAGAAAGAAACGAGAGATGTTACCTGATGGCGCAGACATAATTTAAAAATACATCATTAGCAACGTGTTTGCTCCGGGCTCTCGGCTAATGTTTGTTAGCTGCTATCTCGGCTTATTACCGGTCGCGTCAGCGATATATCATTTTAAGACAGTAAATCTTCCAAAACTCTCATTAATAAACCCTCCCCGAATAGAAAGAAACGAGAGATGTTACCTGATGGCGCAGACATAATTTAAAAATGCATACATAGCAACGTGTTTGCTCCGGGCTCTCGGCTAATTTTTTTTAGAAGCTATCTTGGCTAACAAGAGTCCCTGACACCGGTCACGTCTGAGATATATCATTTTAAGACAGTAAATCATCCAAAACTCTCATTAATATCCCTCCCCGAATAGAAAGAAACGAGAGATGTTACCTGATGGCGCAGACATAATTTAAAAATACATACATAGCAACGTGGCCTGTATCGCGGCTATTGTGTTAGCTATCTGATTCGGCTAGCTTGTTAGCAGCGAACAAACATAATCTGCCGTGATAATTGGCTTTATACACTCAAAGTGTATAAAGTAAAACAACATGAACTCACGTAAAATAAATAGTTTATAATCTAAAACACTACACACCTCCGATTATGTTTACACAAAGACTTACTCATCTCCTGGACAGTCTTCCGATGGTCCCTGCGTTGTTTCGACATGGTAGCTCCTGTGGGACTTTCTTCTGTAGATTTTCTTTTAAAAATAGTAGGAATAGCATCCGGTTTTAAAAGTCTTCTGAATCTTACTGGTAATCCTAAAGATTCTTTTATACCAGGTGCTGAAAACAATCGGCAGTGAAATGGTCGCTGCAGACATACGACTCCTGGAACCCACCGGTCCTTGTCTGGTCCATTCTTGACAAAGTTTGTCATCTTTTGGAAATTTGTGAAGGCTCACTTGTTCACTGCTGATATTAGAACACACAAATGCGCTACAACGTGACGGCATTTTTCAAGTTACACAAATAAAAGAGGCGATCCTTCAGGAAATGAATTGTATGGCAAGCAGTTAACACACTTAACAAACGGGCAAGGCTCTGCCTTCTGCCCGTTGTCACGTCACACTGATGTGTCACGTCACACTGATGACGTATTGCAGGAATGCGCAGAATTTTAGGGGCGTATCCCAGCAAGTACCAGAGAAAAAATTAGCATAATTTAGAATAAAAATTTAATATATTTATAATTTATTATGCAAAAACGACCAGAGCTCAATGATATAAGATATATATGTTCTGACAAATATTCAAATTTACAAAATCATGTCACAATACCTTTAAGGAAGCATATTTAATTGGATTTATGATAACTGGTTCCTGCTTTTTGGATTTGGCTGGTTCCTGGTCTATCAACAAACAAGGAAGTTGTCAGCAGCAAATCTGGACCTGGGTCCTCATGTACAAAGACTTGCGTGGATTTCCTACTGAAAAGTGACGTACGGTCAAATCCAGAAAAGTGTGTACGCACAAAAAAATCCAGATGTATCAAACTGTGCGTACACCGGAATCCACGCACATTCCTTTTGTACATCACAACCAACGTGGAACTGAGCGCACGTGAGACACCTCCCCTGACACGCCTTCATTTACATATGTTAAACAGATGCAAATTACTTCCTGCATGTGTGAAGGACATGTTTGTTTGATCCCTGCGCGATCAGAAATTATTTCTAGATTCAGGAAAATAATGAATTTAATATAATATGAGTGAGGAAAATAATCCTAAGTAAGAATAGTAATAAAATGTGTTCATCACACAAAGAACGAGTGATTGTGTGTCGGATTTGTGTGTGCGCGCACCCTGCTTTGGTGCGCCAGCTCATCCATTCATTCTGAGTGAAAATATTAACTTTGCGCACGGGTTTATTACCATAATTACTGTAAACACAGAGGAACTTAGATGTTTGGTAGAACATAGATCTTTGTTTATTTAATAGATGATATGAAGAAACGGGTCTGTGCGTCTCAGTGGAGAGTTTTCATGACATGACTGATGTTGGAGTCTCCAAACGCTGCGCGCGCCACATTGTGCGCAATCTGTTTGTCTGTGAAGCCTTTACTCTCCTACAAGTTATATATGGTGTACTTCCACGTGTCATTTTGGAGAAATCTACAATAAACGCAGATCATGAATCACCTCCAGCTGCCGTGTAACACCGGCGTGGGTGCGCGCGCGCTCCAAAGCGCGACCACTCAGCCTTTGGAATCATATGGATGAGACATTCCATTAAATATGATCAGGCTTTGTGTGTACTGGACTGCCCTGATCGGCCTGCCAGCTCCCTCAGGAAAGCTCCTGTGGAACAGTTTGATCGCTGCTTCTGCACGCGTGATGCACGGCTCCTGCATGTGTTGCTCCAGAGCGCAGCAGTGCCAAACTGAAAAATGATTATTTCTGAAAACGGCTGATAAGCCATATCCTAGATCAGAAAATTATATCTGTTTATTAATAAATGCTCTGCGTGTTACACTATTTATTATATTCTCCAGTAAGGCTGAATGAATCCGTTCCTGTTAAATTTATTCTTTGCACAACTTTGCGCGTCCTTTATTTCACTGCGTCATGTGGATGTAATACTTGTTAATCGTGTGTTTGGTGGGAATATTAATCATTTTCACATCATGAACAGTTAATAATAATAATAATAATAATAATGAATTCAATTTATAACGCACTTTTCATTAATGGAAATCTCAAAGTGCTACAAGGTGCAACAGAATTAAATGTCAATAAAACAAATAATAAAACAATTAAAATCAACAACAGTGTCAGCTATGATCAAAAGTAGAATCATGAGGAGTATAGTATGCTCGGTTGAAAAGAAAGGTCTTCAAGCCGCTCTTAAAGTCAACCACAGATTGTGGGGCTTCAGTTTCTCGAAAGCACCTGTAAGTGTCGCCAAAGGAACAATAACCACAGAAACGTGCGTACGCCAGCAGGGGAGCTGGCGTGGAAATGTACTTGGATGCGCAGATATTCACGTTCATTTCATTTTTGTTACATACGGGGTTTTGCGTGGAAAGTGACGTGCGCAATGTTTTTGTGCGCACGCACGGTTGATACATGAGGCCCCTGGTCAGGCTGCCTGCCTTACATGATGGCTTGGTTCATGTCTCAAGAATCCAGACTTTTGACTGAATGGATTAGATCTCAGGGATTTTCTCGGGCACGTTGCATTGGTATGGTCAATTTAATTTGGACATTTCAGAAGTGAGTGGACCGACACAGACTGAAGGTAGATGCAGTAAAGTTCTGCATGTCCCCAAAACAATCGGGTGTATCTGAAATTCGGCTACCCCGACTGGCCTTGACAGGCCGTCTTATCTCAACACGCCTGGACAAGTTTGGTAAACCTGACGCTCTCTCTCCACATTTTTGACCTTCAAACAGAGGTCAAAAATCTGTTAGGATTTTTTTCCCCTCCAAACCCTATTTGTCATTTTCACCACTTTTATTGTCTGTCCAACATATCTCACTTGTAAATGAGTTTTTGAGGCTCAATGTGACTTATCTGTTTAAATAAAGGTTGAATGAAAAAAATGCTCACAATATGCAGGAATGGACCGACGGACCACATTTTCAATCCTCCCCCGCTTTGCAAAATTGGACAGTTCAACAAAACAAGTTTTATTTATCCATCCATCTATCCATTATGTTTAATACGCTTCTTCCCTTTCGAGTCATGCGGTTCACTGGTGTCCATATCCAACAATCACTGTATGAGAGGCAGGGGACACCCTGGACATGTCTCCAGTCCATCACAGGGACACATAGAAACAAATGAGACA
This sequence comes from Garcialebias charrua, assembly GCA_038048925.1. Lineage (NCBI taxonomy): Eukaryota > Metazoa > Chordata > Actinopteri > Cyprinodontiformes > Rivulidae > Garcialebias > Garcialebias charrua. The sequence goes on from JBBPBX010000802.1 coordinate 79,433, forward strand.
ATCAACAATTCACTCTCTCACTCACACCTAGAGACAATTTAGAGTTATCAAAAGGATTTCACATGTACAAGCAAACAAGAAATTTGCACTAAAACATGCATGTTTTTGGTCTGTGGAAGGAAATAAGAGTAGCAGAAAATCGACAAATGCATGGAAAGAACATGCAAACTCCACCCAGAACGGCCTCCGGCTGGGATTTGATCCGGCAACCTTTTTTTTGCTGAGAGGCAGCAGCTCTACGAACTGCACCCATTGCTAAACCAAAAGACTTGCTGTACATCTTGTGCATCCCCTTCTTCAGTATCAATGCATCATTCTAACTGTTAGCTTTCCATCTGCCTAAACTGACAACAGATGATCAAACTTTCTAACTTAAGATATTTGCATAAAGTTGTAAGATCATGAGCATATGGTCATACTGGCTGAGATGAATTTTCTTCTTACCTAACTGACAAACATGATCTGCGTCTCTTCTTCCAGCCAAAGTTTGTCACATTAGTAAACGCCTAAAGAAGATCTGCACATGGTAAAATGAGTTTGGAGCTCGTGAAGCGAACTGGTGAGCTGTGGGACATTTAATACTTTATAAACTTATCTGCAAATGTTTGCTGGTTCTGTTCAGACACTGCTCTGGTTCTGACTGCTGCAGTAAAGCTACGGCTCAGGTTGTTTATGTTGCCGTCTCGGTGGCCCCCAAGCTCATTTTATCAATTGCTGTCAATCCAGTGCCTCGACAAACATTTCCTTCCATCAGAAAATAGGAAAACTATTTTTTTATTAAATACAAGTACTGTTTTGACCTTTTTTTAGTTTACAGAATTATGCAAAAACATTTAAATAGAGATACATTTTTTTCTTTGCAAAAAGGGAGCCTAATTACACTTTGTCTGCAGTATCTGAAGGTTATTCTCAACAAGTTAAATACCAAGGCACACTAAAGAAAGATACAAAATTCAAAGAAACATTTAATTATCGGTTCCTTAGAAAATGTCACTAAGGTTTATAGTCGAGAACAGATGGGACTTTGCTTCAGGAAACAGTGACCTATAAAAATCTACAAACCAGAAATGACATTGCACCAAAAAGCTCTGTTTTTACTGCGTTTTCCCCCAATTGCATTTAGGATTAAATCTGTTTATTTAAAATTCAAGTTTAGATCAGGAAGCCTTCGTAGTATCCAACTGATGAAAAAGACATGCAGAATGGACACTTTACCGTTAAAGTGAAAACGTATTACCTGAAACTCTGAGCCAGCTCTGACATCAGGAGGGCTGAGCTGAGGTTCATACAGTTTATTCCTTTCCTGGCTGATGGTCAGAGGTTTGAACAATACAGGCTGAATCTGAAATGAGCATCAGTCTGGGAACAGAGGCAAGAGATGGGCCAGGGGCAACGGGAAACGGACAGAAAACCGCTTGCAGGGAAACAAGAATAAACAAATACATTATCATCAGAGAACTACGGAGGATAAAACTGACTCATAGGCAGAGCCAACAATATGGCTAAAAGCTGTGGAGAGTTGAACATGAGTAAATGTGTAACCGGCGGTAGCCACTTCTCAAGCACACCCTTCACAAACTTAAATTAAAAGCATGCAGATAATTGAGCTGACAACAAAGATGGTCCTCCAAGAACTTTAACCTCTTTATTATGGGGCTGAAGTACTGTAATAGATTTATCAAAGAAGCCCACTTTTGAAAGACCAAAATGATAAAACAGTTCATGTTTTTAATTTCTTACTCACTAAATGCCTTAAGGCAAAAGCATGCCTGTTTAGGCTGCCTGCACTTGAAAAAAAGAAATGTGTGATCTCAATGGGATTTGCCTGGTTGAACAAAGGTTAGTTAATTAAGCAAGTGGTATGCTGATGTCCCCCGTCGCTGAGGGATTTCAACAGTGAATGTTTGTAGTTTTAAACAAGTGTTTTTTTGGACTGGAATTGAGTAGGAATTGTGAGTAAACCTTGATGTTTTTTGGTGCATGATATTCAAGTGTGTAGTGGTTACATTGTGTATAAGAAAAGATACGTTTGCTTTTTCTTTTCTTTTGTTTTGCTTGATTGAGGTGGCGCAGGTTGACAGATAATGTGGTAAGTGAGGGAGCAACGCGTACGGGTCCTCTGAATATTGGTGGCCGCGTACAGGTCTGCTGAAAGATTAAATTGAATAAGTTGTTTTTGTGGCTTATTGTCACGGTATTTGTTGGCATAGTTTGCATCCTGTTGTGGACTTATGGAATAGTTTTGGCTGGTGAGTGTCTCAGAGATTGCTAATCGTGGCATTGTCTGGTGTGTTTCCCGTTAGAATTATTTTTTCTTTCACATTCCAACGTATGCTTGAGGCGGATGGATGAATGTTTGTTTTTGTGAGACGTTCATAACGTGTCGCGAGGCTGCATGCATTTTTCTTTGTTGTGACCGCCGTGTCACCTCTGCTTCATTCTATTACATCTGCGGTTTGCTGTTGAAGGTCTGTTTCACACATATGCTGCTCCGTTTTTACCTAATCTGTTACAACGTGTTGTTAGCTGAGGTTCGGGTGAAACCCACTCCGCTTTTGGACCGGACAGGATCCGGTTCCGAGTGACGTAAAGTCCGTTGTTTAAACAGTTAGCGTGCTGCCTTCTTTGGGAGGGGGAGTTAGCCTGGATGTGTTGAGCTCATTTACAGAATTTTCTGCGGTGTAAAAATACGTTTATTTTGTGATAGAGTGTCCAGGACTCTGGGTCGAGCTAACGTTAGCATTACAGAGACAAAATGGCTGCTTAAAACGCTGTGATTGGTCCATTGTGTGTCGTGTTCAAGAACGTTGGTTTCTGTAGACTGCTGGTTGTCAGATTCATTTATGTACACATTTCTGACGGTTTATTTGTGTTGTTTGAGTTCTATGCACGTGATATCGTCGAAGACTGGCTTAACCGCGGTGTTTTGCGATATTTATGACTGTTTTAGAACGTTGAAAAGTCCGTTCCACGCTTTTGTTCGACCGACCATAGGTCCGTGAACACACCGCACCGCTCGAACGGCGCGTCACACGTGGGTGGCGTTAGGTTTGGAAGACACAGTTTCCCATGAACACTTGGGTTTTAGAACTACAGTTCTGTCTTCGCTGTGATTGGTCGGTTACGCTGTAAGTGTTGACGTGCGGGGTGGGGTAGCCCACTCTTCGTCAACTTTCACTTCGGTAAACCTGCTCTTACAGGCTTCATGCTTGTTTGTCCGTTACTACCTCTGAAAAGACTGTTTCATCGCGGTGTTTTGGGGATTTTAATGGGTGGATTGAGTCTGTTGCTCTGAATCTGCCGATCGCCATGTGACCAGGTCACGTGATGCCGGGAGCTGCAGCTCCTTTATGGGTCCGACTTTATTTCTTTTAAACGCAGTTTAAAAGGTTTCACAGTTCAACCAATGTTTCTCACATCGTTTCGTATTTTGTGAGGCTGGGGTTCGAGAGTTTTGTCACGTCAAAGCTCTGGATATTTCTGATTAATGCTTTTGACCCGTTGTTAGACGTCTGTGAATGTTTGGCAGCTCACGGCTGCGCTCACAGGTGATAACAGCGCCTCTATAGCGGTCAGAAAGAGAATTGCGGTCGCTGTGATAAACTTATCCAGCGCTGCACACCCCCACCTGCTGGGTGCTGGTTGCATTAGACTACAGTTTGATGCAATTCAGTCTGAGGTCAACTTTCCTGTTTTTTTTTAATAGGGTGTATGGAGTACAGTTGACGTAACACACTCACAGCACCTTTTCATTTGATTTTCACATATAATCAAATGTTGATGGCAGTACAGTTACACAGATTTAATACAGACTTGTCTGCTTTTTGATAAAACTTGACACTTTTATCATCAATTCTGTGCATAACAAGCTGAATGTCCCTGTTTAGTTTAAACTGCAAGGTTAAAATAACACACATGAGGCGTCCTTTGTTTTGATTTTCACAAAAATCTCACGACAGCCGTTTTTGTTTGACCTTGTCACAGGTCGACAAGTTAATAGGAATCACTGATTTTTATTTAATTTTACATCTTGGACTCCATGTTGACTGCCGCAGGCATCACATGGTGAGACTGCACACTGTGAAATAAGACCCACTTTACTTGATTTTTCACAGAAAATCAGTACAAAGATGGACGTTCAAGCAGGTGCATCAACAAATTGTGGGCTTGATTCATCATTTGATAGGCACTTAGCTGCAAAGAACGTCCTTCAGGAACCAGGTGAACATCCCCTGGTGTTTTACGACAGGCTCCTCTCTGTTTACACAGGGAATAAAACTGTCCCTGGAATTGAGGAAGATTACCTGTTTAAAAGTCGTTTCACTTTGAATCTAATACCTTTCATAATGAAATGTGTTCGCTTCAATGTTAATTGCAAAGAGAGTACCATGGCAGAAATTAAACAATGTGCTGTGGAATTTTTTGACATGCTCGAACAGCGAAAAACACCCTCAGTGGTGTGCCCAGGTCAAAAGGTCACATCCCACTCGCAGGAAGTAGAAGAGGTTCCCTCTCCTTCAGAGTGCGAGAGGTCACAGGTTTTTCATAATAACAAACAACAGCATGGTGCTACGAGCTGTAAAAGTGACTCTGATCGGTTCACGGGGAGTTCTGAACCCCCTGCCCCTCAGGTTGAAAACCTTGAGATGAGCAGAGAACCACACAAGGTAGGTGTTCGCCCTCTGGATGAACCCGGATGGTTCGGATCGAACCAAAAGAGTTCTCTCATGGGTCTCACAGTGGGTGAGATTCGAAGGAGGTTGCATGGGCACCGTGAACCTTTGAAAAATGGTCTGTCCCGACATGTACCCCCGAGAAGCGGCCCTCCTGCCCCTGCCCCTCAAACTGTACTGTTCGAGACATGCAAAGAGTCACACATGCTCCAGATTATGGAAGCGGCACCTCCGCGCGTGGAAGTGACTGAGATTGTGAGTTGTTTGTCAAATGATTTGAATGTTACAGTGGTTGACCAAGCTGACACAACGTGTGACGTTGTCCTTGATGATAACACAAACAACGTTGTTCATCCTGATGAAGCGACGCGCAGCACTGCCTTTTGCAACAACTCAGTGCACACAGTTGACAACAACAACGTCAACACTGACATAAATGCTGACAGCAAACAAATTGCTGATGATCAGCGTCCTGAAAGTCCAGATGCTGACAGCAAACAAATTGCTGAAAATCCACATCCTGAAGGTCATGAGGCAGACAGCCATCATGATGCTGACAGCGACGATGATTACACAGACAGAGTCACACGTACACAGAAACGTGTGGAAAAACCTGAATGGTTTCTGTGTAACTTTATAAAAAGGGGGATAGCTAAGAGAGCTTACCTGCCACTCACATTGGAAGGGGTCCTCGCGCAAGAAGCGCTCCTGGTTAGCGGCTCAGACGTGTCTACCATGTCAGCCGAACTGTTTGAGGAGCTAAGGACCGCCGCTAACGATGTTGACAGGCAAATACCCTTTGTGAAATACACTTATGGTGAGCAACAGGGCCTCGCAAAGACGAGAACAACCCTAATAGCCATGGTTCACATGCAGATTGGCGAGATGTCACTATACCACCCGGTATATGTGTCTGAACTTGACTCACTCCGGGCTCCATTTGTGGTTGGCCAAGATTTTATAAATCGCTTTGAAGCGATTATAAATTATGGCGATCAGACAATGTGGGCCACAGTGAGCAGTCCACTGCCATTCAAGGTGCCTCCCCAAGGTCAGGACACTGACTGTCTAACAACAGGTACCGCTAAGGTCACAAGGGATTCCCCAACCGAGACCACAAACCCGGTAAGTGAACCTTCATATACAGGTGAGACAGAGGAGACTCAACAATTGGACCAGACTCTGGCCCATCACGAGGACCTCCTCTGCGAGCTGACACCTTCAGCACTCCCTGACCACTTCCTACCACAGGTAGAAGAGGGTGTGGTGATCCAAGGGTCCCACACCGTTGACGCTGTACTGTCCTGTGGGACAGATAATTCGGCAAACAGCCAAGCTTTCAGTGAAGTCTTGGTTCAAGGACATCTGAGCCCACAAGGTGACAGTCTACTACACGCTGGCAGTCACTTGGACTTCATTGTTACAGATTTTGAGGATCCCTCCTCAAACAAAAGGGGGGTGAACCCACACTTCCTACCACAGGTAGAGGACGGTGTAGAGGTCCAAGGATCACACGCCGAGAACGCTGTGCTGTCCTCTGGGACAGGTAATTCGGCTATCAGCCAAGCTTTCAATGAAACCTTGGTTCTAGAGCATTTGAATCTAGAACTACTCAGCAATGACATAGTTCTTACAGACTCAAAGAGCACCTCTTCGTTCATGACGTGGGAAGACACACATCACAACGACAGTGACCCGTCGCAATCTGACCAGTCAGACACACTTGCGACTGTGCCAACAGTTGTGACACACCTGAATTACGCAGAAAGAGGTAAACGTACAGAGCTACGTTGGCCGAGACCTAAGAAGTTCCTGCGTACTGTCTACTCTAAGCTGCGTAAACAGCCTAAACTAAACAATGGCATCCTAACTCGTGCCCATGGACGGACGTCCACACCCGTGCGCGTGGTCCCTCATGACCACAGGGGGGTGATGTTAGGCCATGCCCATGTCAAGGACAAAGATTTCAATAACCCCACAAACGACAAAGATCTCGCAAACTCAAAGACTTCATGGGAAAACAAGGTCGTCCAAGCACAGGATAGTAAATAAACTAAACAGTTTAAACTATTCTAGTTGCGAAAAGAAACCGTTCCAACTAGAACTTAGAAACGCTAAGCATAAAACCCACAACAAAAACTAACCTTAACAACCGTTTAAATCTGCAGGATTTAATTGACATCGGTTATAAAGCTAAGAACTGTTTTTCTTGTGTGTGACACGTTGGAATCTGACGACCAGAGTGAGTTTGTTGTAGTGAAACGTTGTTTTTAGTTGCTTAATTGCTACTTTTGTTGTTATTGAAGTTGTTATTGTTTTCTGAACACTCCCAGCCAAAAGAGGTTTTGATTGTTGATTAGTTGAAGACTTAAATGGATTTAACTATGCCAACATGCTGTTCATTTTGTTAAAGATCTCAATCTTTGAAGAGTCATTGTAGATCAATACTACTTAAGGTACTATAATCTACACTGATCTCCCAATCATTTAGGTAGAACCGATTCGATCGTTTCTATTCTAGATCTATTCATTTTGATGAGTCTCGCCATAGACTTCAAAATTTATAGGGAATACCAAATCTTGCGTCGTTCGTCTAAAAGACAACAGACATTTAGACCAAACTAGATTTCATTTTTTTATTTTAGTTTAACCTAAACTAAATAATGAATGGAGGAATAGTTTGAATGAAGAGGCCTTCGTTACAGAAGCCCTCCACATTTCTATAGGTATAGATCCCTATATCTGATTTTTACAGCATTGATCCACCCCTTAATTGGTAATTGTAGCTGATCTAATCCATGATAGCTTACATACCAGGTGCATATAGGTAAGGCTTAATGTAGAATCCCAATCATAAGCCCACCTAAAACCACATAATTGCATGACACATTGAACCAGGGTGGCACCGACTGGAAGCCATCCAGCCTGCAACCTTCGATGTGGGGACCTGCTGATCCAACGTTGGTCTTCAACCTTCATCCAAGGGCCGCCTCCTCTGCTTCAATCGAGGGATCCCCTCTACATGCTGATTAAATTCCATTCTTGCTGATGAAATCAATAACCCCCATCGTTGTGGATTTACCGTTGTGGATTATAAGACTTTGTTTCCAAGGGATCACAGACTCAGTTTTCCATGGGTTAACAGACTATGTTTTCCAAAGGATTGAAAGCTTACCGCAATGGGATTACCTACGAACAGTATGGAATTTCCAAAAACATTATGGGAGTATAATTTTGAACTTTTTTGACTTTTTTTTTTCCACTTGCTGGATTACATAGAGGTCAGAGACATTCGGTGGTATCCTTTCGTGTTGGAACTCATCTCCAAGGACAGGCGATGACTTCCAAAAAGGGGGACTGTAGGGATATAGCACCCTCATGTCCGTATGGGATGTGGGCCTCTCCACATCTCTCTGAAACTCTCAGTGTTACACCTTCTTGAAACAATTTTCAATATTTTCACAACTGTGCAAAACACACGTGCTTGGCATTGGTTGCAGAGAACTACAGTGTGGTAAAGACTTGGACTGACACCAGTTATGCCAGCACTTGTATGTTTTAACTAAATAAAAATGATAGTCTTGCTCAGTGGTGTTGAATGAGCATGATGCTAGTGTGTTGACTCGCAGTGTGTCAGTAACTCCCATGTATGAGAATAGCAACTTGTGACTAATACAGAACATATTATATCCAAACAAGTTCATATGTTTTTTTTAAGCATGCACAAGTCCCTGACTTACTCCAAACCCAGCATGTGGTTATACGCTTGTGACAATGTTTTAAAATTGTGAACTCCCCCTAAGGGAAAAAGTCTCAAATAAAAGTTGTATAGGATATACAAAGTACTTAGTTTTTAACAGTTTAAATAATTATTTCCCGTCTTGTTTGTCTGCAGTGCTCTTTGGTCAATTTGTCGTGTTCCAGACTCTGCCCAGCGATGTGGTTGAGATCTATGATGGAGCCTCAGCAGACACTGTCCTCCTCTCATCAATATATGGATCCCACTCAGGTGAAAATTTACTCTGGCCTCAAGGCCTAATCTGTTCTTTTATTTGCTCAAAGGTTTGAGTTGTTTTCATGCCTATGACTTTGAGGATTGTTTTTTGTTTAACGGATAAAAGAGGAGAACCCTCTTGTTATCTAAATTAAATAAGAAAACAATTTTCCTAATCATATATATTCTAAAAACTTGTTAAGTTTCATGTTGTAGATGAAAATCGTTTTTTTTTTTTTTCTGTTTTTAATATTCTTACTTAATGCATCATGGTTGCAATTAAATAAAGTTATGACAAAATGTCCACCCAATTCTATGAATCAAGAAATAAAAACAATCAGATTTTTCAAGTTTTTTAAAATATTTTTATATCCAACATCAAGAGTCCAAAAGCACAAAGCAGATCCCACCATGTGATTAAGAAATAATAAATAAATAAATACAGTGAAATAGAAAAGCTGTGTGGAAATCTTATTCCTCTCCATGATAGACCCTCCTTTAACAGCAAGCAGCCGCTCAAGTAGTGGTTTTCTGTTGGACTTTGTAAGTTTCTCACATGGATGTAGAGAAATTGCTTCAGTTCATAGCAGTTTGCAGACATTTGTTCCTGCACATCTCTCTTAGAATCCCATCACAGTGTTCTTGAGTAGATTTGCTGCTGTGTTTGAGATTGTTGTCCCTTGAAGTCAACTTTTTTTCGGGCTTTAGCTGTCAAACAGACAGCCCTACGTTTGATAGAGTTTATACACTTTGAGATTTTCATTAATGAAAAGTGCGTTATAAATTGAATTCATTATTATTATTATTATTATTATTATTATTATTATTATTATTATTATACATGACTCAATGACTGCAAGATGCCATGTCCAAATAGTCATCGTTCCACCAGTGTGCATGGCAGTTGGGATAAGATGTTTGTGCTGAAAAACTGTTTGGTTTTCACCACACACAATGTCCAAAAGTCATTGTTCCAGATGTTTTGTGGTTCATTCAGATGAAACTTTGCAAACCTAAGTCAAGCTAAAATGTTATTTTTAAAGAGAATATGCCTTTTCTTGGCAACTTATTAGGTATTTTTCTGCTTGTCTAGTAATAAACTTAAACATTGATTCTGCTGACTGAGGTTGAATCAGTTGTCTGACTTCAAACTAGACTCAAACCTGCTAAAGACCAGAGCAATATGAATATGTCCTGGTGTAAAACCTTAGAACTGAAATAGTGTGGACATTTTTCCAGTGATGTACACTTGTAAAAGTTTCATAAATACAAAAAAAGTTTTTTTAAATTTTTTAATATAATTCTTGTCTAAATGCAGCAATATGTGAATCATAAAAACATAAATTAGGTCATAAATTAGGTTCAACTGTCCCCCTCTTACAATGCTGTTATTGCTAGTATCACTCAGCCCTCTGTGAATAGCAAACAAACATCAGGGTGCTAACGATCCATCGTTAGGCTGATGGTCCTCCTTGATCATCTGAGCAGCTGGTTTCGGTTTCAACTGGTTGATCCACTGTGAGAGGGTGCTATTTATAAGACTGAGCTGAATACAGTATCTCAGACTGAGGAAGTCTTTCGGACGAAAGACAAAACGTTTCTACAATTTTTTTTGCTTTGTTTTGTTTTGTTTTTTTGAATGTCCAGAGGACCAGACTTAGCTTTTTTAGATAAATTAGGTCTGTTTTTCCAAGCTCCTAACTATGTAAATATTTAGTTTATCAGGAAAATGTGTTAAATATCACTGGAAATAATGTATTAACATAAACTTTGTGAATAATTCTTTATTTACGAGTTTTGTCAAAATGGACACTTTTATGTATTTTGTTTTTGTGGCTTTCTTTATAGCCCTACATTTACATTTGTAAATTGCATAATTTAAGAAGTCTTTGTACTGTTGTCTTTTTGTTTTACTCAGGCGAGACTCTCCCCTTGAGTTCAGGGAACAAAATAACCCTAAAGTTTACCACAAACGGAACTGAAACAGCCAAAGGATTTCATTTTGTTTACCAAGGTAAGGCAGATTTAATCTTTTTTTTTTCTCCAAAACATTTTCCAATATTAAAACCTTTTTGATGCTTTGGGTTAGTTTAGCCTTTTGGATACTATAGCTTTGTATCATCTCATGATGGCTATGCAGCCAAAGTGCCACTGATAAGGCTGGTTATGACTTAACAAGGATGTGAAGTCAAATAGCTTGTCCTGGCACAACAGATGAGAGTGCCTAATAATGTGATTGAAGATTCATGAGGGCTTTCTGTATCATTCTGCCTCCTTTACCTCCATCTCTTCTTATCCTTGTTGCCTACTGGACTAACCCATCCACCCCTCTTTGGCTTTCTCCCTTTCATTCTCAACACTTCCCCTCTTTATCCCTAGCTGTACCTCGGACAAGCGCCATTCAGTGTAGCTCAGTCCCTGAGCCCCGATTTGGGAAGCGGATAGGGACCGACTTTGGCATCGGCATGCTGGTGCTGTTTGAATGCAATCCAGGCTACACGCTGCATGGCTCCAATGCCATCATGTGCGAGGCCGTGCCCAACACCATGGCGCAGTGGAATGGCACCGTGCCCACGTGTGTTGGTAAGCATCCTTATTCAATTGCTCACACTCTGACACACGCGGTTTCAGAACGTTAGAGAAGGTGCACAAAGATGGTTGGTACCTTTTTTTCTAGTCATTGAAGGCAGGATGCATTTTTATATAGTCTTTCCCATATGTATGCATGTCTGTATGTACATACGTAAACTTTATTTTGTCCCAACGCTAAAATATATACAAATTTTTGCTTGGGCTGTCCACAATTTCTGATCCACTAAAGATAATTTGATGAAACTTCATACATGTATAGCTCATTACGAGATGTACACTTTTTATCACCCCAGCCTAAGGGTCAAAGTCACAAATAAAAATAAAATGTTAAACAAGGTCTTTGCTTTTCCGGGACACTGCTATAGAGATTTACTTTGCTGTAGTTTGTTACTGTGCGTATATATGCTGAATGTGGTACTTTTGTTATTTTTCTTGTATTTTCCCCCTTGATTTACCTTGTCCCCTTAAGGAGAGCCTGTTACCAATTGCAAATTAGCCCGTTTCAAGCCTTGATAGATCAGACACAAAATAAAATCTGGTACAAAGAGATCTACAAAGTGCCAGATACATTTCCTGAACAAACAGCAGGCAGATGACTGTTGTTACTTTATTATTAGGTCAAGCACAAAGCTGGAAATGTTTATTTATTTATTTTTATTCTCAACCAATTAATGATGGCCCAAGTATTTCAAAAGGTGTCATTGTAGCAACTAAATTTGCCATGTTTTTTATACTTATTTTTTAATTCTATTTTTGTGTATAGGTAGCCTGGATAAAATGTTTCCATAATCTTTCATTTTTATCCCAGCTTTCTAGTTGTGATGAGTATTGATTGGAAGCATAAAAAGCTCCTCACATAAAAGTGATATTTTGTATAAATTTTGAAACTTGTTATACCACCACTATGTTTTCTTCGTGAGATAATGAAATTACTGCTAGAAAAATTGAGATTTTCACAGCTTATTGGTCCTGCAGATTCTGGAAGTGTTCGGCTGAGCAACGATTATTACCAAAATATAACCAGCACAAACTACTGTGGACCTTCATGGCCAAAACCACATAAATCTTACCATTAATCTTAACCTCATGGTTTTTTCATACTAATGAAAGTTGAATATTTTAAATAAGTGAGATACTGGCATCTAAACATGAGAAAAAATTATTTTAGCTCCATTCATTTTCAATGGGAAAAAAATGGCCGAAAAGGCTTAATATTTCAAAAAGCGCAACTTGCAGCATTACCAAATGTCATAGCTGGATTGTCCTGAACGAGCTGAACATTTTGATATATGAATCGTTGAAATGGCACAAATACTCTAGGAGGAGTAGCGTGCCAAAAAACGTACGGACGGAAGATAGTAACTATAATAATAATATTAAATATAAACACAATCTCTATAGTGTGAATGCCTTGTTGGCATTCACACAATAATAAATATAAACACAATCTCTATAGTGTGAATGCCTTGTTGGCATTCACACAACTAGATTGCATTTCCTGAGAAAATGCATGTGTGAATGCCAAAATGGCCGCTTCACCCAACTTGCATGTTCAATCAAAATGGCCGCTTTACCTAATGTGCTTATTAAAT
>JBBPBX010000802.1:93506-117258 GCA_038048925.1 Garcialebias charrua
ATATATCATGGATGGGCCTGAAATTTTAATCTTAGGTGCATGTCCTCTGTGAGAGACATAATCTTTAAAAAATAAATCGGAAATCACATTGTAAAATGTTTTAAATAGATTATTTGTATGTTACTGCTACAAATAAGTATTTGAATACCTGCCAATCAGAAACAATTTTGGCCCTCAAAGACCTGTTAGTCCGCCTCTAAAAAGTCCACCTCCACTCCACTTATTATTCTAAATTAGAAGCACCTGTTTGAGGTTGTTAGCTGCATAAAGACGCCTGTCCACCCCCATACAATCAGTAAGACTCCAACTACTAACATGGCTAAGAACAAAGATCTGTCCAAAGACACCAAAGACAAAACTGTAGACTCCACAAGGCTAGAAAGTTTTACGGGGCAATTTCCAAGCAGCTTGTTGAACAAAAAGATCAACTGTTGGAGTAATTGTTAGAAAATGGAAGCAACTAAACATGACTATCAATCTCCCTCGGACTGGGGCTCCATGCAAGATCTCACCTCATGGCGTATCAGTGATCCTAAGAAAAGTGAGGAATCAGACCAGAACTACACGTGAGGAGCTGGTCAATGACCTGAATAGAGCTGGCACCACTGTTTCCAAGGTTACTGTGGGTAATACACTATGACATCATAGTTTAAAATCATGCATGGCATGGAAGGTTCCCCTGCTTAAATCAGCAGACGTCCAGGTCCATCTTAAATTTGCCTTTGACCGTTTGGATGATCCAGAGGAGTCATGGGAGAAAGTTGTGTGGTCAGATGAGACCAAAATAGAACTTTTTGGTCTTAATTCCACTCGCCGTGTTTGGAGGATGAAGAATGAGGAGTACCATCCTAAAAACACCATCCCTGCTATGAAGTATGGGGGTGGAAGCATCATGCTTTGGGGGTGTTTTTCTGCACATGGGACAGGACAACGCTCTGCTACATATGCAGAATGTGTTGTACTTCAGATAGCAAGGACAACTCTGATTTATTCTTCATGACTAAAGAGACAATATGAAAGTGGCAAATGTATAGAGAATGATCAGCAAACGCTGCAGTGCTCATCATCCTTACTGAACTTTATAAAGAATTTACAAGTATTGTTGAGCTATGGTTGGCACAGTGTTGAGGTGCCTGGTTTGATTCTCGATTGGAGTCGGGGTTTTTTTGTGTGGCGTTTGCATGTTTTACTCTTGCCTGTGCGAGTTTTCCCCAGGTCCTCTGGCTTCCTTCTACAACATCAAAAACAAACAATAGGTTAATTGGTGGTTCTAAATTGGCTGCAGGAGTGAGTGTGAGTGTGCCGGTTGTTTGCCTTTTTTTAGGCCCAAGGGATCCTGAACAGAATAACCCAAGTCTGGAAAATAAGTTTATATGCAACAAAATTAACAACAGAAAACTGGTGGTCAGGCATGTGTTTCACACCTGACTGATTTCAAAATACTGGTGGCCTTTAGTTAATTACTGTACATGTGCTGAGAAGCACACCTTTGAATCTCCTATTGTGCTTTAGGTGTGAACACCAAGGTAAAAGTCAATAACTCAGTTCATACCAAATGATGATTCTGTTACGCTCTTAATGACCTATGCAGCTTTGCTGTTATATCTGTTATATCTGTTATATATATTTTTTTATATAATAAAACTACAGAGAAGAAAACGATAATAAATACATCAATTAAAGCATTAAATAGACTAAAAAGGGATTTAACAAAACAAAATTGGAGCGATGTCAATGTTGAAGATGTGAACAAAGCATATGATGAGTTTATGAACATTTTAAATGTGTTGTATAAGAACAATTGTGTTCAAAAAATTATGTAAAAAAAGGTACTGTTGATCATCCATGGATGACAACAGGACTGAGAAATGCTTGCAAAAAAAAAAATATATATTTTTACTCTTGTTTTTTGAAGCATAGAACTCCTGAGGCTGAAAACAAATACAAAAAGTACAAAAACAAACTGGTGGGAATCATAAGGAAACAAAAGAGGGAATATTACAGTGAACAACTAAACAAAACAAATTGTGAAATAAAATCAACATGGCGAGTTATAAATAATGTTCTGAATAAACACAAGGAACTAGTTTATCACGATGTTTTGTGAAAAGTGGTAACGAAATATATGATAACAATGAAATTGTAAATGAATTTAATGACTATTTTGTAAATGTGGGATCAAACCTGGCAAAAACAATACCAAAAGTTGATAAAAATGTGAGCTACTTACTTAATGATCATAAAAATACTATGTTTATATGAAACTGATAAGGATTAAATAATGATGGTCACAAAAAAATTCTCTGATAAAAGATCTAAGGATTGGTATGATATGGACATGTTGGTTGTAAAAGACATAATGTCTTCTGTCATTGATCCGTTCACGTACATTTCAACCTGAAGAGACTCACAAAACGAGAGAGAGAATACAATTAAAATGTTTTATTGATTAAGGTTTCTTTGGCGCTCGGGCCCCGGCGGAGGGCATGCATGCCGGACTGCTGAGAGCTTGAATGTCCGGCATAGGGAGATAGATTATGGATATCTACCCCCCCGGGACCCGAACCCGGTGGTGGAGACGGGACCGCAGACGTCCAATCCATCCCACCGGTACGTGAATGCCGGCCAGCCAGCGGCCGACGGCACCGGTCAACCCTGAGACGAACACCAGCGCAGAACCTCCATCCTGAGCAAGCACGAAGCGACAGTGGGAAGGAAAAACTCCCTCGAGAGGAAGAAACCTCCAGCAGAACCAGGCTCAGGACAAGCGGCCATCTGCCATGACCGGCTGGGTCGCAGGGAACAGGAAGCAGGAACGCACACAGCAGCAGGACCAAGACGAAGGCGAGCAGGACAACCCCAGGCGGCGGAGGCGGGACGAAGAACAGGGGAGAACCGAGGAACCAGAAACCCCGGGAGGAGACGGGGAGGTGGAGGGAGGCGACTAGACTGGCAACGGGCAAACAGGAAGAGCTGAGGAAAGGGCGCCTTATATCCAGGTGGACAGTTGATGAGTGATTCGATACAGCTGTATCCAGGTGGACAGTTGATGAGTGATTCGATGCAGCTGTGAGTCCTGCCATTGTTGAATTTGCGTCTTCGACTTCATTTCAACCTGAAGAGACTCACAAAACGAGAGAGAGAATACAATTAAAATGTTTTATTGATTAAGGTTTCTTTGGCGCTCGGGCCCCGGCGGAGGGCATGCATGCCGGACTGCTGAGAGCTTGAATGTCCGGCATAGGGAGATAGATTATGGATATCTACCCCCCCAAAAAAGAATAGCCGGGGCCGAGCTGGCGAGGGTCTGGCTGCCCGAGGGTATGCGTGTTGCTGGATATCTACCCCCCCAAAAAGAATAGCCGGGACTGAGCCGGCGAGGGTCTGGCTGCCCGAGGGTATGCGTGGGCAACACAGTCTTTACATGGGCTGGGAAACCACAGCCTCTTTCCTTGGACTGGCCAACGACGGCCTCTTTTCTCAGACTGGCCAACGACGGCCTCTTTTCTCGGACTGGCCAACGACGGCCTCTTTTCTCGGACTGGCCAACGACAGCCTCTTTTCTCGGACTGGCCAACGACAGCCTCTTTTCTCGGACTGGCCAACGACAGCCTCTTTTCTCGGACTGGCCAACGACAGCCTCTTTTCTCGGACTGGCCAACGACAGCCTCTTTTCTCGGACTGGCCAACGACAGCCTCTTTTCTCGGACTGGCCAACGACAGCCTCTTTTCTCGGACTGGCCAACGACAGCCTCTTTTCTCGGACTGGCCAACGACAGCCTCTTTTCTTGGACTGGGCAACAGCCGCATTCCTGGGAACAAGCCTTGCTTGAGCAACCGAGAGCGAGCGTGCATGGGCTGCCGGAGGAGAGATAGAGAAAAAGTGGGCCGAGTCATCATGGGCCGCCAGAGAGTGAGCCGCACATGGGCTGCCATAGAGAGCCCGCATGGGCCGCCTGGAAGAGCGGGCCGAGTCATCATGGGCCGCCAGAGAGTGAGCCCACCTGGGCTGCCAGAGAGAGAGGGGTAGTGACCCGCCAGAGTAAGCCTGCATGGGCTGCCAGAGAGAGAGAGAGAGAGCCCGCATGGGCTGCCAGAGAGAGAGGGGTAGTGACCCGCCAGAGAGAGCCCGCATGGGCTGCCAGAGAGAGAGAGAGGGGTAGTGACCCACCAGAGAGAGCCGGCATGGGCTGCCAGAGGAGAGACAGGAAAAGTGGGCCAAGTCATCATAGGCCGCCAGAGAGTGAGCCCGCCTGGGCTGTCAGAGAGAGAGAGAGAGAGCCCGCATGGGCTGCCAGAGAGAGAGAGCCACGCACGGGCTGCTGGAGAGCGAGCTTCGCATGGGCTGCAGAAGAGAAACAGAGGAAGAGTGGGCCGAGTCATGGGCCGCCAAAGAGAGCCTGCACGGGCTGCTGGAGAGAGAGCCACACACGGGCTGCTGGAGAGAGAGCCACACACGGGCTGCTGGAGAGAGAGCCACACACGGGCTGCTGGAGAGTGAGCCGGGGAATGGTCCCGCTTAAGCTGCCGCAAAGTGAGCCCCGCACGGGCTGCCGGGAAGAGAGCCGGGGAACGGTCCCGCATAAGCTGCCGCGAAGTGAGCCCGCATGGACTATAGGGGATAGAGAAAGGGAATGAGCCAGCTTGGGCTGCCAGAAAGAAAGAGGGAGGCGACATTCACAGCCGAAGGACCCCACCACCAGCCGGCAATGCGAGAGCTTACCGAGGAACTGAGCAAGTGCTAAGCAGCGAGCATGGACGAGATGTCTGGGTGGATGTAGGAAGAGAAGGCCGCCCAAGACCAGCGACCAGGCCCCCGGAGGGAAGCCTCGGGAGCACCCTGAATGGCTGCGGAGGGAGCATAGCCATGCCCTCCAGGAGGAGCGAGATGGCACGTTTAGAGAACAGGGCCAGGGAGGAGCTCAACGGCAAGGTTAGAGAACAGACCTGGGAATGGACCCAGATGATGGAGTTTGCACGAAAGATAATGCCAGCCAGGAGGGATCGAATAAACGGGAGCCTGAAACGGCGTTGGTCAAGCAGCATGGGACAAAGCTAACACGGTGGGTATGGAGATTTGGAAGGTCCGGGCGACGGAACGGAGAAGATTAGACTGACGGGCAGAGGCAACGGATGACCAGGAATTAAATTAAAGAGAACAACCGCAAGGAGGGCAGTAACACCAATATATATTTTTCTCTTCAGTTAAGAGGAGAAAACGACACCTATAGAATAGGGTGAGTTCGTAGCAAAGAGGCTAACTAAGAAGTAGGATGGGGTGAATGGGCGACAACCATCTTTTGGGAACGAGCCTCGCATGGGCTGCCGGGGAATGAGCCGGGGAATGGTCCCACGTAGGCTGCCGCGGAGTGAGCCACGCATGGGCTGCAGAGGAGAGAGAGTTATTGACCTGCCAGAGTGAGCCCGCATGGGTTGCCAGAGAGAAAGCAAAGCCCACTTGAGCTGCCAGAAAGGAAGAGGGAGGCGTCGTTCACAGCTGAAGGACTCCTCCACCAGTTAGCAATGCGAGAGCTCACCTAAAAACTGAGCAAGCGCTGAACAGCGAGCATGGATGAGATGTCCGGGTGGACGTAGAAGGAGCAGGCCGCCAAGACCAGTGACCAGGCCGTCGGAGGGAAGCCTCGGGAGCAGCCCGAACGGCTGCGGATGGAGCTTAGCTACGGCCCTCGGGGGAGCGCAATGGCATGAACAGGGAACAGAGTCAGGAATGAGCCCAATGGCAAGGGTAGGGAACAGACTCGGGAACGGACCCAGACAATAGGTTTGCATGAAAGTCAATGCCAGCCAGGAGGGATCTAATAAACGGGAGCTTGAAACAGCGCAGGTCAAAGCAACACGTGACAAAGCGGTGGACACGGAAACTGGGAGGAAGGGCGACTCAAAAGCCACACAGGACTTAGCAAATGGGCACGAGCGAAGAAAAAACTGACTCACTGAAAGAGCTGGAAAAGCAACAGGGACGCGGCTGCGGGCGAGACATGCAAGGTCAGGGATGACCTGGAATTAAAATTAAAGAGCAACCGCAAGGAGGGCAGTGATATCAATA
Source organism: Garcialebias charrua (assembly GCA_038048925.1). Taxonomy (NCBI): domain Eukaryota; kingdom Metazoa; phylum Chordata; class Actinopteri; order Cyprinodontiformes; family Rivulidae; genus Garcialebias; species Garcialebias charrua. The sequence continues at coordinate 99,574 of JBBPBX010000802.1, forward strand.
TATACAGTTGTATGTTTGCATTCAAAGTGAAGGAGAAAGACGACAAATAAATGAAAGGGTGAGCCTGTAGCGAAGAGGCTAACCAAGAAATCATAACGGGGGTGAATGGGAAAAAGATCAGTGCTTTGACCCGCGAAGTGTCCTGGGGGTTAACCGACGAGGGCAGACGGAACGTGGGTGTGCGTCCCTGCAGAAGCTGCACACGTGGAGAAAGGCACAATTAGGGTAAGAGCAGATGGAACGGTTAAAATTGTTACAAATTGGCACGTTGAAAACCTCCACCCCCCGACCGCGGTGGTCCGTATGCAGGCCGCCAGCAGCACCCCCAACAGAACCCCCAACAGAACCCCCAACAGAACCCCCAACAGAACCCCCAACAGAACCCCCAACAGAACGGGGCGCCAGCAGGGAGGGCAGAGGAGGCAGGGCAAACGGGACAGAGGGGCAGAGGGAACTGCGATGGCCGACAGCAGAGCAGGAGTGGCAGGGGGCCGCGTGGGTCAGCATGACAAGGAGGTCAGTGTCCAGGACCGACCAGTCAAGACGCATCCCTGACCGGGACAGGAAGGCAGCAGCCTTGGCGGAAAAGGCGTTATGGTAACGGTAGAACAGGGACCTGCCGTACGAGAGGCTGAGATCTACCACCAAGGCGAGGTAGGCGTCCAGCTCAACCCTACGCTCGGGGTAGACCGAGCAAAGAACATCCCGGAAAACCCCAAAGGCCGCCACAAACTCGCCGACGGACAGGTCCCTGGACAGGCGGGGATCGGCGGAGCGGAAGACCGCAGTGAACTCTGAGGAGGAGGCCACCTGATGATCGACTGGGGGGGAGGGGAGCAGCAGGGAAACCAGATTAACGTGCTGCCCCTGCAGGATCTTAGCACGGAGCCTCGGGGAAATCGAAGCATGTGCCGGCATGTACGGCTGGCCTAAAGAGGGAGAGCATGAAGAAAAACAATTAAAGTCAGGACAGCACCAGGCAGCTCACGAGTACAGCCACCTCGATCACCAACCGCACAGAACATCCACAGTGCAAGCATTACCAACGTGACACGATCTAAACAGGTCAAACGACGCCAGTGCGACAAACAATGCCAGTGCGACAGAATTTAAACAGATCAAACTTACCAAAGGCCCCCAAACAGGTAAAACAATGCCAGGGCGACAGAATTTAAACAGATTAAACATACCAAAGTCACTGAAACAGGTCAAACGACGCCAGTGCGACAGAATTTAAACAGATTAAACATCACTAAAGCTACACAAGGCGAAGGTTTGTGTAAAACAAACCAGCAAGACATGAAGAAACGATGGTGGAACAACAGCGCCATCTGCCTGGCAAGTTAACACAACGCAGTCGCAGTACCACCGCCTGCGCACCAGACGGCGCTGCAGAACGGGCGAAAATCAACGAAGAAGAGCCGACCTAGCATTAGCAGCAGAGCTAGGAGCGGCGCAAGTCAGCGAACTGACCATAAAAGACAAAAATGAGGCACGTCGAGGCAAAGCAGAACGACTGTGGACAAGTAACGATACGTCTTACCCAGTGGAGGAGCGGAGCGGGCCTCGGCGAGAGTGAACGCCACGGGACCAGGCAGGGGAGCTGACTGACCCGGCAACGATGCTGGAGCAGAGGGCTGACGCTGAGCGGACAGAGCCGAGACTGACCGGACGAGCTCGTTGAGCGAGGCGAGCAGCTCAGAGGACAGATGGACCTGCGAAGGCCGATCGGAACGCCGGCCGGGGAGCGGGGAGAGAGGCGGAGAGGAGGCCGGGGCACGGGCGGCCGGCGCAGGAGGAACGTAGCGGCTCGTGGAGGGGACCGGCTCTGGGTCCGGAGCGGGGGCACCGGAGGAACGGGGACGGCCCCTGCTGCGTTTGGCGGGAGGTGGAGACCGCTTCCTGGTACGCTTCCCGGACACGGGCGTCAGCTGCCGCGAAGGAGGCGAAGAGTCGCCGGATGGAACCAGCTCGGCGAGGGACTCCAGCTGGGCAGAGGTGAGACCGGACGCCGGGCAGATGCCCCTAGACTGCAGGTATGCAGACGGGGAGTAGGAAACGGGGCGCGAGGCGCGCCGAGAGCTCCGACGGGTGGGAGCAGGGGAAGGAGGACCAGCGGTGGCCGGGATGAGGACCGGGGAGTCCCCGGAGGCGCAGGAATCGACGTCAGACATGGCGAAGTCGAAAGTTGAAATCGAACGATGGCGAAGGCGAAATTGAAAACACGAGACGAGCTAGACGAGCAGAAGGCGACTAGACTAGTAACGGGCAAACAGGAAGAGCTGAGGAAAGGGCGCCTTATATCCAGGTGGACAGTTGATGAGTGATTCGATACAGCTGTATCCAGGTGGACAGTTGATGAGTGATTCGATGCAGCTGTGAGTCCTGCCATTGTTGAATTTGCGTCTTCGACTTCATATGTAATTTGTCTTTTTCAACTGGTATTTTTCCAGATAATATGAAGGTAGCAAAGGTTGTCCCTATTTTCAAGAATGGTGATAAGTCTATATTCAATAATTATAGACCAATTTCCTTATTACCACAATTTTCTAAAATTCTTGAAAAATTATTTGTGATTAGATTAGATAAATTTCTTGATGACTATAACATTTTAACTAACAGCCAATATGGTTTTAGATCTAAAAATTCTACTTCTATGGCTCTTATGGAATTGACAGAACAAATTTCCACTGCTGTTGATCAAAAGCAACACTGTGTGGGTTTATTTGTTGATCTAAAGAAAGCTTTTGATACAGTTGATCACACTATTCTCCTCGAGAAGTTAAATAAATATGGTATTCAAAGTCAAAGTCAAAGTCAACTTTATTGTCAGATCTGCAATATGTACTGTACAGGACATACACAGGACCGAAATTGCGTTTCTCTCAGTCCCTCGGTGCAACAGTAAACATCTAAACATTGAAACACTGAAACATATAATAATAGACATAAGCATAAAATAGTAAATCTAACACTGTCCTGAGTTTTTGCATAGTGGTATAAGAGTATGAAAATTTACACCAACTCTAAAACTAAAACTAAAACATTAAACATTTAATGAACATTCGAGGACTGACCTTGAAATGAGTATCTAGCTATTTGGAGGACAGAAGTCAATTTGTACAGATAGACAATACCAGATCAAAACTCAACAGAATCACATGTGGAGTCCCTCAGGGTTCTATACTGGGACCTAAACTTTTTATTTTGTATATAAATGATTTGGTAAAAGTGTCTGGTATTCTAAGGTGTGTTCTTTTTGCTGATGATACCACCTTCTTTTGTTTTGGTTATGATTTGAAACAAATGTTTGAGTTGTTAAAAGAGGAGATCTCAATATTACAAACTTGGTTTAGTTTAAATAAGTTATCATTAAATTTAGATAAGACTAACTATATGTTATTTAGCAAAAATAAAATAGATACATTTTCTATCAAAATTGATGGTGTTGAACTAAGTAGAGTGGATGAGGTGAAGTTTTTGGGTGTAATTGTTGACGAGAGATTGTCGTGGAAACAGCATGTAAATTTTGTTAAAACTAAGTTATCTAAATCTATTGGCGTATTGTATAAACTAAAGGACTTGTTAAATGATAGGGCTCTCTATTTGCTATATAACTCAATTTTTGTTCCACATTTAATTTATTGTGTGGAGGTTTGGGGTAAAGCCTGTACAACTATAACAAATTCTATTTTTATTTTGCAGAAAAGAGCGGTGAGAATTATTGCTAGAAAGCCTTATCGTCATCCATCAAATGTATTATTTAAACAACTCAAATTATTGAAATTTCATGAATTGGTAGATTATAATATTTTGTTAGTAATGCATAAGGCTCATAAGAATGTGCTACCTACAAATGTTCAAATGTTTTTCATAAAGAGAGAAAGCCGTTACAGTTTAAAAGGAACTGAAATATTTGTTAAACCTAGATATAGGACTAGTTTGAAGGGACGTTTTATTTCGAATAAGGGAGTGGAATTGTGGAATGTTTTGGAAAAAGATGTTAAAGATGTAAACTCTGTGATGAAATTCAAAAAAATTGTCAAGTCTAAACTACTAGCAAAATACTAAAGCTTCAAGTAATGCATCCTAATCTATTTGTTGATTATTGAGTGTGAAATGTTACTAAATTGATCTGTTGTTTTTGGTAGTTAATTGTTTGAATGGATTGTTTGTAAATTGTTTGTTTTGTTTTTTGTAGTAAAAAAGGGGCAGACAAAATAAGAACATTTTCTTCTTTCTGCCACCTTTCATTTGATGTATTTTGATTTTTTTTCTCATATTTATGATTTTTTTTCCCATTATCTTTTATGTTCTTTTTCTCAAATATGTAAAATGAATAAAACTTTAATAAAAAATAAAAAAATAAAAAAATCTGTATTGTGGCAAATTTGGAAAACCATCTTCCTTGTGACGCTTCTTTGCTCTTAACATTTTCAACTTTCATCCAGTCCCCCACAGTCTACGGTTGGTTTTCTTTAACCGTCTGTCACCTAGTTGTATCTCTGTGTCAACAATAGCTTTGCTTAACATCTCTGTATGTCAAGACGTTTTGTTTATAGTTTTCTATTTTGACCGCTTGACGTCTTCCTTGGTTTACCAGCTTGACTCTCTTTACAACCTTCTCATTTTGTTGGTACTTTAGATTTTACAGAAAGAGAACAACTGACATATTTTGCAACAATCTCTTAAGATTTACTTTTTTGAAGATATTTTATAATTCTCTCCTTTGTTTTAAATGACGTCTCTGGTGCTTGAGCCATGATTCACGCTGATCTGCTTTGTGCAACAGCTCTCCAAGGTGTGAGCACTCTGTTTTCATCTGGAGACTAATTATCAGATCAAATATGATGCAGGTGTTATAGAATGGCAAATTATAGAGTGGTTCCATTTTTCCCCCTTTACTTCTTTAAAAAAAAAAAACTGAATAACTAGAACAATTACATTTCTTCTTTAATTGTTTCTTAATTCCTGATTGTTGGGACTTTAATACAATTATAGTTTTGTGGCATGTCTACAATTTTATTTCTTTACGCAAAATGGAATAACTGAAAGAAAATCCTCATCATCAGGACTGCTGAGAAGGTGTCTGGCTGCAATCTGCCATCCCTTCAGGAACTGTAGGACTCAGAGACATGCATAAAAGATTGCACCTGACCCTGTCCTGGCTGGACCACAGCCTGCTGTCAGAGGGGAGGAGGCTGTGGTCCATCAGGATTAAAACCACGAGGGACAGAATGAGCTTCTCTCCGGCCTTATGAATAGGACCCGAGTCCTTAAATGACAAACATCAATCTGTCATCGACAGCAAACACAACAGCCATCAGGGCATAAAATGCCACATAGCACCCCCAGTGCATTGCATGTGCAATAACTGAAAGTTATGCACCATAACTCATGTTCCCTGAAGGAAGGGAACGAGGTGCAACATACTTGCTATGGGAATTGCGCCCTGCGCGATTACCTGAAGGAATACACTCACGCCTTTACGGCTAGGGGCGTCACCGCCGCGCCAGAGGCCCCGCCCTCTGGTTACTTAAGCGGCGTGCGCCCCTCCATCTTCCTCTTGAAAAGTGCACTTCACCGAGCTTTCAGCATTGAAAAGGGCCAGTTATGTTGCACCTCGTTCCCTTCCTTCAGGGAACATGAGTTATGGTGCATAACTTTCAGTTCCCTTTCAGTCATGTTCTCTCGGTGCAACATACTTGCTATGGGAACGTAATCCATTCACGCCCTTGAAATGCTCAGTAAAATGCATGCTAGAGTGAACGTCTGCCTCTGATCAGTAGGCATCCCAAGGCTACTTTCTACTGAATGTTAGAAAGAACAGCCTGAGTGACGTCACCTGCAGTAACATCCAAACTGTAATGCCTTGCAAAAGTATTCAAGGAGCTCCAATTCGCAGCAGCGTAGATGTCTGCAACTGGTACACCCTTGAACAATGACCAGGAAGTGGAAAGGCCCCTAGTGGAGTGGGCGTGCACTCCAGAGGGTGCCTACTGACCTTTACTACTGTACGCCCTCTTAATGGCCTCAGTCACCCAGTGTGAGAGGCGTTGTTTTGATAGGGCTCTCGTGGTAGCAGGTGCTGCAAAGCAGACAAACAGTTGGTTTGTTCTTCTCCATTCGGCTGTTCTCTGCATGTAGGTGCGTAAAGCCCTCACTGGGCAGAGAGCCTGTAGCCTTTCCTGATCCTTGTTCAGGACAGAGGCAGGTAGAAAAAAGGAGATATCAAAGTCTAGACTCCTATAGTTCAGGGTCCAGACCTTGGGGGTGTATGCGGGATTAGGCCTCAGTGTGACCTTTAACCCGTCTGGGACGAATCTGGTACACATTGGATGTACAGATAATGCGTGGAGGTCACCCACGCGCTTCGTTGAGCAAAGTGCCAGGAGTAAGGCCGTTTTATAAGATAGTAGATCTATAGTAGTCTCACTCAATGGCTCGATTGGGGGGTCGCATAGAGCCTCCAAGACCAAACCAAGGTCCCAACCAGGAGTCAGGATCCTGCTGGGTGGTTTAGATCGAAGAACACCCTTCATAAATCTTATTATGATTGGGTGTGCTCCAGGTGTCCTGTTTCCCTAGCCTTCATGACAAGCAGAAATAGCTGAAAGGAAGAATTTAATCGTTGAATGAGAACGACCCTTCTCCAAGAGATCCTGAAGGAAGGTCAGGATTTGGACAAGGTTGCATGCATAAGAAATAATATTTCTTTCTGAGCACCAGGCCTCGAAGATACGCCATTTTTGAGCGTATAAAGATTGTGTTGACCCTGCACGAGCATTCTGTATGGTTAATACCACGTTTTTCGGCAGGCCTGCCGCCATCAGCCTGTTTCTTTCAGCCGACAAGCTGAGACTTTTGGCAGTTTTTGGCCTGGGTAGCCGTAGCGCCTCCTCTGGTGAACCAGAGGCCAACAGCCCCTGGTTGTCCACCAGGTTTGGGAGGAGGCAGCTTGTCCCTGAGTTGTCCTGCTCAGGGATAATTGAGGACGGGTACAACCTGTCATCTCCATTAGACAGTTTTGGAGGAGAATTATTCTTATCCTCCTCCAAATTATGGGGCTGCAGACCACGTAGGCGAGCAGACCTCCTTACTCCAGTCCTTTTAGTGGAGTGGCCTAGACCATTGGCCCTTGGCTTCAATGAAGCTCTGGTGCCAAGCAAACTGACCGGATCCCGAATTAATTTTAAAGACAGCTTTGGATCAGCACGTAGAGGCAGGTCACATGCTACCTGACTGCTGCATGGATTTTGCGTGTCTCTCGTTAATAACAAAGGAGCATCCGCCACACAAAAGTGTGAGGGGGTTCCTTTCAGTCTTGGTGATAAAGAGTGCAGTTCCCTTCGAGCAACAGGAAGAGGAATCTGATTACGCTCAGACTTGTTTTGGTCTACAGCCAGCTAAACACAGCTTCCGTGAAGGTGTGAAACTTTAAGCTGTGTGAGGGCGCCTGAAGAAGCCCCCCGGTCGAGAGACGTTGTCGACTCGGCTCCTTGAGCTGCGGCCACGTCACGTGCCCGTCTGTTTGGTGTATTGGCCGTCTCGCCTTTGGGGCGAGAGCCTAAACACGTGACCCTCTTCACCTGCCTCTGTAAGGGGCAAGGAGGGTGTTTACAGACGCCACTGTGTCTGCTTACCGCAGATGAAACAAAAGCAGTCTGCAGGGGCTTATTAAATATTCTAACACCCAATGGGCCGTGAGGGGGGGTGGAGATAAAAAACCTCCCTTTATGACGGCATGCAGGTGAGCGGGACCTGCTTTGCTAAGAGAAGTTGTGTCGATTGTTGTGTTGTTGTTTTTTTAGAGTCAGTAAAACAGAGCATTGCTGTTTCATGATTTTATTTGTGCTTATACATACATGACGTATATGATTTTAAGTCACTCACAGCAGAGAGGGCATGATTGGTGTATGCTGAAAATAAACTAGCTTTTTGTACTGTGTTACAAATAAAGTCTGGGTTTAGGTGGATCATTCCCGTTACTGCGTGGGCGGGTGACCGTGTAACATGGAAACGTGAGCTTGGTTCATCAGGCCCGTTTCTATCTGTTGTCGCGATTCGCCGAAGAGGCCCTGTGTTTGGACATTTGGCGAGGGACAAACCTGTTCTTGCTCCAGGCGTGCTCGGTACGAGGAGGGCCAGACGGGGTCTCTGTCTGGGCTCCTCCTCGTACGCTGGCCGCTTTTGCAGTGGGGCACGTGTCGTCGAGTGGTGCCTGGACTGGGCAGGTCTTCCCCCCGCATTTTCTCTTGGGGGGGGGGCAAAGCTTCTATGGGGGATGCCCACCCGGAGAGCCTCGGCTTGTTTGCGTCTTTGGTCCAGTTTCGTTTGAATCCGTTCCAAAGCCTTTCCAAACATCCCTTCCGACTGTATCGAGTGATGGAGAAAAGGCCCCTTTTGGCCCTCGGGTAAGTCCGTCAGTGTCATCCAGAGATGGCGGGTCGCAATGACCACTTCCGCCATCCCTCTGCCCTGAGCAACCGCAGCAGTCCCCATCATTCGGAGCACGAAGTCAGTTGTTCTGCGGGCTTCCTCCAGCAATTCGGCAGCCGCCTGCTTGTCCGTTGCCACTTGAAGCTGCTGCAGCTTTTCTGCCAGGTAGGCTTGCATCAGCATAGACACGTTCATGGTGCACGCCGCGAGTCCCTGAGCCCTGTAGCATTTCTCGAGGAGAGACGCCGAGGCCCGGCAGGCCCTGCTGGGGAGAGTTTGTTTTGTTCCTGAAGAATTTGGGGCCAGGTGAGACGCCAGAGTTTCCTCGATTTGAGGTACATTAGCTAAACCCACCTCGTCCATCCCGTCCATGTCGAGAAATCGTGAGAGGGGTAGAAGCATAGGGGCTCGTGGGTGAGTCCAGGTGCGTGTCAGTTCCTGTGAGGAAGTCTGGGAACACAGGCATCCTCTGTCTCGTGGCAGCCTGTTGCTTTGAATAAAAGTAATTTCCCGCTAGCCTCGTAATCTGTTGGCGAGGAGGGGGTTCAGGCCAAGGCACTTGTAGTGCATCAGCTGCTCTGTGGCACAGTTCAAACAGAGCAGGGATGGAAGAGTCTGTGTCCAGGAGCGCGGGTAGGGGGGTCTGGGTGAGTGCGTCACTCTGATCCTCCACCTCTACGTCCGCTTCCTCCATTGAAAATTCACCCGAGGCCGAGATCGATAACTCGCCGTCGTTCATCATACCCCAGGTGTCGAATTCGACATTCAGGTCCTCCATGTTGGCCAGCGTGTCGGGGGTGTCACCCCATTTGACCCTCGTGCTGTCGTGTAAAGCCATACTCTCCAACTCCGGTGTGGGGGTGAGAGGCTCCGTGGTGTCTGCGTCCGCAGACGTGGCCAAGGTCCCCATGGCTTTGGCGACAATATCGACCCGAAGCCGCAGCACCGCATCCATCATGATGCTGCAGTGTGGGCAAAAGTCAGGTGCGTCCAGCGCAATTTTTGCAAGAAGCATTCCCAGGCAGACTGGACAGGCCTCGTGGGTGCCCGTTGCTGCGAGATAAAAACCACAGCCACTTGGGCAGGCGTGCGAGGTGGGGTTCGCCACCGCGGTGGTCTTCCTTGGACGTTTCGCTTTCCGCTTTCCCTTCTCGGTAGCCATTCTGTCCGAGACGAGGCGAGCGAGTCCTTCCAGAATTTTCCTTCTTCTTTCTTGAGATGTCTCCTCCGTCGTGTTGCTTTCGCTGGCCAGCCCGCTAGCTTGACGTAGCAAGCCAGCCTCCTTTTTTTTTTTGCTTGTTAGCGCCGTCGCGAAGCAATCTGTAGAGAGAGGAGAGAAAACTTCAGGGTTAGGTGGAAAAATGCTGGACTAGGCTTGCTAGTCCAGCAGTACGCAGGAAATAATTCTCTGTGCGCTCTGTGTAGGGAGCGAGCTCACCTCGAATGAGCGATGAAAGCACCAGAGAAGTCCCGCGAAGAGGTAGTTCAGGTTTAAGCGAGGTGAAGGGCAAAAAAGAGGAAGATAGAGGGGCGCACGCCGCTTAAGTAACCAGAGGGCGGGGCCTCTGGCGCAGCGGTGACACCCCTAGCCGTACAGGCGTGAGTGTATTCCTTCAGGTAATCGCGCGGGGGCACAATTCCCATAGCAAGTATGTTGCACCGAGAGAACATGACTGAAAGGGAACCATGTGCAACAATTATTTAATGTGCAATAGTGTGCTGAATTGTATTTTCCTTACTTTTACCTCTTTTATCCTGAATATATATCTTGACATGGGAAGGACAACATTTAATTTTGTATTTTTGTTACAAATTCAGTACATATATTTTTTTTTTCTGTAGCACTGGTACCCCTATGCACATTTCTTGCAAGTGCAAGTGTACTTGACAGTAAATGATTCAAATTCTGATTTAAAAATGATTTAAAGTGCAATTTAAAGTGCAAATCCATTGTAAGTTGGACCAATTTTAAACCTTGTCAGAAAAAATAATAAAGTATCTCTCTAGGATGATTGCATCACCTGCAAGTCTGTGTGAATTAAAGACCACTTAAGGGTCCATATTTTTTTCTGCACGGTTGCTTGGCTATAAACATGTCTTGATGTAGATGAATACAAGTACATTAATCAGGAGAAAAAAAAACACATTTTCACTCTTCACACTGATACCCAAATGATGTGCACTGAAGAGGACATGCTCTCATCCTTGAAAAACACACACACACACACACCTTCTTTGAGAAGAAGAAAGGCATAACTTATTGAAATAAGGCATTTTGCCAGTGAGCAAATAATCCAAGACTGTAAATTCAAGAGATTTCAACCAAGAGTTTGTTTGAGTTTCCTGCTAAGCATTAAGGGAATAACCACAGCACGCACATATTTATTTAAACAGAGATTTTTATTTCCAGATTGAATCTGGCTGCAGTATCTCCCTCAGTGACGGTGTCCTCATTCAGAATAATAGAAGCAGTTTTATAGAAGCTTGAGGGAAAATAAAAACAATTCTAAATTATTATATGACAGCATCAGATATTGTTGTAGAATATAGATTTTTACTTTCTCACCCTGCTGTGATGGACCTGTTATGGTTTTATTTTACTCTTTCAAATACAAAGCAGTCTAATTTGGGTTTTTGTAAGTGAGCTTGCACAACACTTTGTTCAGATTTTATTAGTTTCTGAAATGGATGCTTATGGTTCAAAGATATTTTTATTGTACACACATCAAAAGCTTGTAGTATTTTGATGTAGTCTCCATCCCATAACTTCTGATTGGGTGAAGATGATTTAACAAAACTTATCCACATATGCAACATCACTGGACGGAGCGATAAAAACTATTTTCAGGACCACCGTTTTAAGGTCAAGGTCACAAATCAAGGTCATATGTTATACAAGATCTTTGATTGTCCAAGCCATTGCTGTAGATTGTTGTATAATAGTTGAACTGGCGTATAAAACAGTAATGAGGCTCATCTTGATTTTTTAGCATCCTGTAATACATTAGGTTTCTGCTTTTATCTCCATTAAATTTTGAAGTGTGTTATAACTCAAATTAATACTCCTTTATTAACTTTACAAATGTTTATCTCATAAACTAAATGAAAAGAGAAACGTCATCTCACTGACAAGCCACATCATTTCTGACTAAAAAAATAAAATCAATCTTCCCTGCCCAGTGTTATATAAGCTGACAGACTGCTATTATTTATGCTCAGTATGCCCACACCATGGATGACACAGTTGGCCTAAACACTTGTTTGAAGGTGTCAACAAGTAAACACTGTCGCACGGTGCTTGTTTTTACACCTTAAGAGTCTTGTTTTAAAAGAGCCTCCTAAGACCAATTAAAGTGTCTCGGTCTGGGGGAGCACAGGACGGCCGGGCCGGAGTGCTGCTCATGAGAGTTCTCTATGTCATGAAGCTTAGGAAAGTTTCTGAAATAAAAATGGTAAACTACCAGTTTGACTAATAATGCTACAGTATTTACTTTCTTATTTTTTAAATAGTTTAATTAAAAATGTCATTATACAAAAAAAATACATACCTGGTACTGATTTTACTGTATATACATAAAAGTGTATTGGAGAATGCAAATGTTTGTCTACATTAATCTTGCTGTGATTAAATGATGAACTGCTGACTACAGTGTATACCTTAAGCAGGTGTTTGCAGCCTTCAGTTTTTTTGTCCCTCATCGATTGTCTTTAAAGTTTGATCAAAACCAACATCCATCTATTATCTTAACTCACTTCCTACTTTCAGGATCACTAGGATCACTAGTGGCCATTTTCAGCCATCACTGTGTGAGAGGTGGGTGACACCCTGGACAGGTCCACAGTCAATCATAGAGACACATAGAGACAAATGAGACAAACAACCATTCACTCTCTCACGCACACAAAATTTAATTCCATTGTTTTTGTACAGCCACAACAGAAAAGACGAGTAATTTATCCAACGTCCAGCCTCACAGTGAGATATTTCTCTGAAAAACACCAAAAAAAATTGTATTATTACTTTTTGAGCAAATAGCAGAAATGGGATCCTGAGGCCAACAAAATGGACTCTCTCCTCCTCCTGGATGCACAGAAAAGTTCTGTCCATAAAAGTTATGAACAGAATCAGTGACAATGGGCAGCCCTGGTGGTGTCCAACCCCCACCCTGAAGGGGTCCAACTTACTGCCGGCAATGCAAACCAAAATCTCGGACCGCTTGTATGGGAACTGAGTAGCCCATAGCAATATCCCCCATTCACATATTCTTGAAGCACCCCCCTACACACACACACATACACAGAGTGCACCCTGAGGATCACGGTCATACACATTCTCTAAGTACACACAATACATGTTGACTGGATAGGCAAACTCCCATGACCCCTCAAGGACTCTAATGAGGGTAAAGAGCTGGTCCAATATTCCACAGCCAGGACGGAACTCGCATTGTTCCTCCTGAATCTAAGGTTTGACATACCATTGGACTCATATCTCCAGTACCCCTAAATATACCTTACCATAGAGGCTAAGGAGAGTAAACCCCCTATAATTAGAGCACATCCTGCGCTCCCCATTTTTGAAGAGGGAACCACCACCCAAGTCTGCCAATCCAATGGCACTACCACCGATGTCCACGTGATGTTGCAAAGGCATGTGAAGCCACACAACATCCAGAGCCTTAAGGAGATCAGGGTGGATCTTATCCACCACCGGATTCCTTCCGCCTCAGAGCTTTTTAGCTACCGTGGTGTCCTCAGCCACATTTATAGACAGGCCTACCCCAAAGTCCCCTGACTCATCTTCCTCCATGGAAGAAGTGCCAGTGGGATTGAGAAGGTCCCATGCATTTTTTTTATTTATCTACATGCATGACTCTTTTTTTTTTATTTATCTACCTGGATCATTGAGCATGCATCAGGATATCCTAAAACATTGTTTACTTTGTACTTGCTTACTTGCATACTCTGTTCAATTCCATTCCAGAAAAAAACACACTAATCTTGTAAACTACAAACATTCACTTTCTAAATGCTTCTGTGACGGGCGACATCAGTGTACTGTTTATTTATTTTTTGTGTTTATCCTCTTTGTATTGAGCACATTTGACCTTTCAATCATATGGTAGTAAGCTTTTTTGGAGAAAGTCAAGTTCAGTGTCCTCCTGAAGAATGTGCCTTCGTCTTTATCATCTTTTACACAACTTTAGTTCTGCAAAATAACACTAATTGATTATTTTGGAGAATCAGCAGAACATTGTTTATCAGTAAGTTACTGATGTAGAAAGTCTGGTCACCTGTCATGTTTCAGCATTTAAACATTTTTTGTATATCTAAGAAACCTGAAAGTTATGTCCAGAGGAAGTGGCATTTGTATTGCAGTAGTCTAGATATTCACTGATCTTTCATTTATATTTGCAAAGCAGTCTTCAAAACAGTTGCATGAGCTCGGTGTCTTCAGCTGTGATTTCAAAGTGAATAAAAGTCAGAAGAACTGAATTGCCTACACAAGACAAAGCTGTGCAGAAGAGGTTCATGCTGTGGTGGTGATATGAAAGTGTGACTTCTCCACTGTGTGATTGCTTCGAGATCTAGCATGCAAGTCATTTTCTTGTTTGTGTCACTCAGAAGGATAAGAACAAAGTAGTCTCTGTGGCTTCGCTCTCCAAGCATCTCTTGGCAGAAAGGAAGGCACCAGGAGAATAATGATTGTTTTTGGTAATTACTGGTACTGTAAGTTAGAACTGGTGATTAGCTGATGTTTTTTTTAAAAAAAATCCCTGTCTCAGGGTCTCATTTAGTCACACAATCCCACTTTAAAAATGTTACCTGGAGAGTTTTATTCTACCTGAACTATATCACTAAAATTAGAAACATCTTGTCCAAATAAATGATGCAGAAAAAAACTGGTCTATTCATTTGTCAGTTCTACTTCTCTTATTATTGTGATTAATTAAGATATGGGCACAGACACACACACACACACACACACACTCACACAGGTTTGTTTTACTATCCACACACACACACACACACACACACACACACACACACACACACAGAAACACACACACAAACACACACACACACAATAATAATAATAATAATAATAATAATAATGAAAATATTTTAGTTGATCCAAAATGCTGCTGCCAGAGTTTTAATGAGAGTTGGCAGGAGAAATCTTCTCTAGTTTTATCTTCCCTCCACTGGCTCCCTGTGAAATTCAGAAAATAATTCAAAATCTTACTTCTAACATACAAAGCTCTCAACAACCTAGCTCCATCTCTTATTACATATCTTATTGTTCCATATATTCCTAACAGAGTACTTCACTCGCAAACTGCAGGAACTTGCGGTTCCTAGAGTTTCTAAAAGTAGAATGGGAGGCAGAGTAATCAGGCTCCTCTCTTGTGGAACCAGCTTGCACTTTCTGTCCATGAAGCTGACACATTGTCTAATTTTTAGATTAGTCGTCTTTCCTTTTTAATATATCCTGTTGACTTGAGTTTGGTGAACTGTCCCTTAGTTATTCTGTTACAGGCTTAAACTGCTGGAGGACAAATTGACCACATCTTTTCATTCTGCTGCTTTCTTTACGCACTCTGCTTTTCTTGTTTGTATTTGCAATTATTTATACTGTTAAGATGTGTTTTTCTTTGTCTTTTCCCCTACTGGGTCTATACCTGGACCACAGAAATGTTTGGCAGCACAGCAATATAGTGTTTAGCACTGTTACCTCACAGCAACAAGTTCTGGGTTCAGTCTTCAGTTTGTGCCTATAGGGTCTTTCTGTGTGGACTTTACATGTTCTCCTCTTGTTTATGTGGGTTTTCTCCTGGTACTCCGGTTTCCTCCCACAGTCCAAAATAATGCATAGGCTACCTTAAAGCCCAGGTCTCGCTTGAAAAAGATATCTGTGATCTTACTGGGATATACCTGGTTAAATAAAGGTTAATAAACCACATGTGTACCATAGAAACAACATTTTTACCAGCCACTTTGCATCTTGTTGTGACATTGCATTCCTGTCCTCTCTAATCCCAGACAACTGAGGCAGATGGCTACCTATCTTGAAGAGCCGGTTTCTGTAGTTTTTTTTATATCCTGTATAAAGAGTGTTTTTCCTTCCCACTGTCGCCAATCTGCTGCTCAGGATAGCAGACTGTGACAAAATGAAGATTTCATGCAATGTGCCATCATCCTTAGATGGAATATTTTTACTAATTACCTTTTAATAATGTTTGTGAGCATTTTGTGCAGTGCTCTGAGACGTTGCATGTTGTGAATTGGCACTATGTAAATAAACTAAATTGAATTACCGTAAGTTGTTCTGTGTTGCATTTCCTTGTAGCTGACAGATGGTGAAAGCAGTGATTATTGTAGACCAGAACAGCGTAAACCTTTGTCCATCACTAAAAGAGCTTGCTTGTTGATTGTGAGAACCCTTTTCAGCCACTCCGCTGTTGGTTGCCTTGAAGTGACACTCATATCTTTGATCCCACACTGTTTGAGTACAAAACTTATTCAACCTTTTTCTTTCTTTCATTCATTCAACCTTAGACATCAGTTTTATTTCCTGTCATTATGTATTTAAAGATTGTGTTTCGGGTGTATGTTTGGGGGCGGCTAAAGCAAAAGCTTTTTTTTTTCTTTTGGCGATGTGCTTTAGAAATAGAATTTATGCTGCTTCTGTTTAAAGTTTATTGTATATGTAATTACTGTTGAAAAATATAGGCTGGCCTAAGATATTTTCTTCCTACTGGTGTCATGAGAACAATGAAAGGAAAAGATAGAAACATGGGGAGAATATCTGTATTAACCAGCACCACTGCTGTCTGTTAAACTATAAGGAAGAGCAGTGTCTTCTGTGTTCTGCTGAGCCCAAAGGATTCTGAGTTACACAACTCTCCTAACACAACCCTTAACGAACGGCGTGTAGCCAGACTCCGCAGCGCTTTAGACCAAATACAAGGACAATTGGCACCTGTCTGATAAACACTTAAGAAATTGCAGTTGCTGTTGCCTCTCTTTTATTATTTAGGTGTTCCACTCCTGCTCAAATGTCACTGTGCCAGACACTGTCAGCAGCATTGCTTCGGAGAGCCTAATTGCAAAAAAAAAAAGTTTATTTGGAGCCCTGGAGGAAATAGGGAGCACATGGAAAAGCTTCAGCAATTGGGGGAAAAAAAAGCCATTTGTTTGGGCTATAAAAAGTAAAATTACACACTAGGTTTTAACTGTTTATTTCTGCACAGAGCAAGAGATAACTGAGTGCTAAAAGCTGCCATTGGTGCCAACTAAATTCTAGTGACAATGCACTGTCAGGTCAGACATTATCAAAGAACTGACATTTGCTTTGAGTTAAGTTCTGGCTCATGGAGGGATATTAGAGTTGCTTGTTTAAAATTAATTTATAAGCCATTTATAAAAGCCTGACTGTGAAGGCTTTCCTGTTTTTAGATTTTATGACTATTGTTTCCTTAATTTTTATTTTCATTTCTTCTCTCATCTTGTCGGTGCAGTTCCCTGTGGCGGGGTGCTGACTGAGCGCCGAGGTACAATCCTTTCTCCTGGATACCCAGAAACGTACTCCAACTATCTGAATTGTGCTTGGAGAATCTCTGTCCCTGAAGGAGCTGGCATACAAGTGAGATGGTCATCTTTGATGGATTTTTTTAATTCATCGTTTGCATATAGGTCAGTTATCAAATTTTGTTTTTATGAGTGCATTACGGCTTTTTCCCCCTGTCAGATACAAGTTGTGACCTTCGCCACAGAACACAACTGGGATTCTCTGGACTTTTTTGATGGGGTTGACGCCAATGCTCCAAGGCTTGGTAGCTACTCAGGTAAATCTGATCTAACTGCATTTGAGTTGTCGGCTCCCACTTGAATTTCAATCAGACATTGCAAGGATCCAGCAGCAGACAGATGGAATGATGGGGCTGATGACATTTGCCATGTCCTTTGAGAAGGCTGTGTAAAACTCACTTTGAGAAGACAGAGAAAGAAAATAAATACATCTTCCTCCTTCCTCACACAATGCTCTGGTCTCTGCAGCAGATATTTTCATTATGTAAGCCCCATTTCAGTCAGGAATTTTACAAATATAGCATTGCCATAGGGCTCACATTAATGAAAATGGTGCACATGCCACATGGTAACCAACAAGAAACGGGCCATCTCATTATTTTAGATGCAAAATCCTAATATAAGAAGGACTGGTGCAGCTTAATGACTTCTGCC
>JBBPBX010000803.1:9923-48232 GCA_038048925.1 Garcialebias charrua
AAGAGTATGTTCTAAATAAAGATGATGTGAACACGACCTGAAGTCAGTCAGTAATTAATGACTTCCAGTGATTTCAAGACTTTTAGCTGCTTCAATCATTCTGACTTCAACTAGTTGATACATTTGTATCAGTTTTAACATGTAAACATGCAGAAAGAAAAGCTTTACAGAGAGTGGTGAAGGCTGCACAGGTCTGTTGGAGTCAGTCTCCCCACCATCACAGACATTTACACCTCCAGATGCAGGAAGAGAGCCACCTGCATCATGAAAGACCTCACTCACCCAGCACACTCACTCTTTGCCCCACTCCCCTCAGGACGGAGGTTGAGGAGCATCAAATGTAGAACCACTAGACTGAGGAACAGCTTCTACCCTGAGGCTGTTAGACTCATGAATAAATAAATAATAAGAATAATCACTGTGAAATATCACATCATGCTGATGCTGATCTGTTTTCTTGTTGCTGTGTTCATCTGTGACCATCTGCTCATAAAGACTCATGTTCGTGCTGCTGTTTATAATGATGTTTTTCTATTACATTAGTGCTTAGTGTATTTACTAGTTGATGTTTTTCTTAGTTAATCCTAGATGTTATTACTGTTTTTCTCTTACATTTTGTTGTTGGATGTAACTGGGACCCTGTGTACATAATCTCGTTTTCGTACCACATGCGGTGCAAATGACAATAAAGACTCTCTGACTCTCTGACTAAACTGTGTTTATGTAGGCTCTGCTAGCTGCAGCTAGTTGCAGCGATCAGTGTCTGATCTATACCTAAAATTAAAAAGAACATTTTCAGAGTTCATGCAGAGAGAGCAGATCATGAGTTGTTACCAACAGCAGCTTGGACTATTTAATCATTTGTAGTAAACTGTAGCATGATTCTGCCTGTCCAGCATAACAATATCTGCCACAGATGCTACTATCTACGAGCTAATTCATGAAATATCAGATTTATAGTTGACTTTTGAACAGGTCCATTAACTGCTTCAGGTCCGAGGTAGATGAAATCTGCTGACTGTGAAAAAAGACATGTTTTTCCCATGGCAGACGTGGCTGCAGTGAATCACAAGGTCACGTGAGCAGAGCGCCCTCTAGTGTTTCTAATAACTCTAAGCTCACAGAAGTGAAAACATTATTTCCTGCCTTCACCTTTCTGGTTACAGGACAACTAAAGAAAGAACCTGCAGCCCGTTCCACGAGAGCTCAGGTGAAAGCAAACTGTTTGCAGTGAAACGCCAGCAGAGCAGCAGTCGTCCTCACAGACGCTTCATTGAAGATCTAACTCACAGTGACGTGCTGTTCTGAGCTCTGTGGAACCCAGTCCAGTGAGAACAGATGTGCTAATGGGGTCCAGAACAGCACCACAGAGACCATCGAGCCTGGAGGGAAGAGGTTGAACGCTGCTGCTTCACTTCCTGCACTTTAATTAGAACCAAATGACACACACACATACACACACCCATACACACACACATACTCCACATACCACTCAGTCTGTTCCTAATTGACTTAATGGTTGAGTGGTACCCTGCCTGGTTGGATCTGGGCTGGGGGGTTTAGTGGGGGTCTCATTAGCACTTTGCTTCTTACCGGGCCTGCAGTTCAGATTTATCAATCGCTAAGCACACAAATGTGCTTGTTAAAAAACTCCAGAGGTTAATTATGGATCAGAGGCAGACATCTTGAACTTTGCTGCACCGCATTTGACCTTTTGAGAGGATTTTCTTCTGATAAGACCGGAGCTCGATACTCTGTCTACATCCATCTGCGGGCTTACCTCCTGCCCAAAATTAGAATATAATAATTGTATTATTGTTTGTCAAGTCAAATTGATTTATAAAGCACATTTAAAAACAGCAGTTGTTATCAAAAGGCTTAACAGTAAAAATTAATGGCAGTAATATGCAAAGAAAAACAACAACTAAAAGCATCCAAAGAAAAAGATAAAAAGACAAAATAATGAAATACTAAATGAAATCTGAAGCGTTCGTTTCTTGATGTCATCAAGACTTTTTAACTGAGGGTGGATTGTTCATGAACTATTGAGTTTTAATGGAAGATAAATCTGACAATTATCAGCATAACAATGAAATGAAAAACCTTGTGTATGTGTCTGTTAGCAAAATATCTCATGCACCACTGGACACACTGAGACGCTCCAGACCGGTACAAAAGAAAGGTAAATGTTGGATCCAGGACAGTGGCCCCATACTGAGAGATTGATTGTTTTGAAAGAACAGACTAGCATGTTTTCAGAGAAGCTGCTGAAAACGGAGGATCGCTTGATCTTGACCAATACACATCCTCAGTACTGGGGTACATTAGTACATGCACTGACAACATCTCCATCACAAGATATGTTAAAAGCTACCCCAATGCAAAACCTTGGCTGAATGCAGAGGTTCGCACCCTGCTGGCAGCCAGGAACTCTGCCTTCAAGTCTGGAAGCTCAGAGGAACTGAGAAGGACTAGGATAGAGCTGGTTGATGGCATTAAGAGGGCCAAGGCCACATATGCACAATGGATCGAGGGTCAGTTCACCTCACAAGACCCAAGGAGCATGTGGAGGGGCATTAAGTGTGTAACAGAGTATAAAGACAGGAGCGAACAATGCCCCAAAGACCCATCTCTGCCTGATGCCCTCAACAAGTTCTATGCACGCTTTGAAGACCCAAACAGACCACCCAGCACCAGACGCACCTCACCCCCGGATGAAGAGCATCTCAGTGTGACCATAGCAGAAGTAAGGAGTACTTTCAGGAGGATCAACCCTCACAAAGCAACCGGCCCAGACAACATCCCCGGGAAAGTGTTGAAAGAATGTGCCGATCAGCTCTGCGAGGTGCTGGCCAACATCTTTAACTCCTCACTTGCCCTGGAGACAGTTTCCACCTGCCTGAAGACTGCCACCATCATCCCAGTCCCGAAAAGCTCTACAGTGACTGGTCTGAATGACTATCGGCCAGTGGCCCTCACCCCGATAGTCGGTAAATGCTTCGAAAAACTGGTCATGACCCACGTCAAAACATCCATCAACATCATCGAGGACCCTCATCAGTATGCATACCGCGAGAACCGGTCAATAGAGGATGCCATCTCTTCTGTGGTCCACACTGCTCTCACCCACCTGGAACAGAAGTACTCATATGTCCGTCTGCTCTTTGTGGACTTCACATCTGCCTTCAACACCATGATCCCCCAAACTCTGAAGGACAAACTATTCACACTGGGACTAAGCCCCTCCATTTGTAACTGGGTACTAAACTTTTAACAAACAGACCACAGTCAGTGAGGATCCACAACTTCTCCTCCACCATAACCCTCAGCACTGGCTCTCCTCAAGGATGTGTGTTGAGCCCTCTCCTGTTCACTCTGCTCACATATGATTGTGCAGCCACCCATCCAGGCTGTCATATTGTAAAGTTTGCAGATGATACAGCGGTGGTGGGATGCATCACAAACAATGATGAGTCCAGCTACAGGCAGGAGGTGGAACACCTGGAGAGCTGGTGCAAAGAGAATAACCTTCACATCAATGTGAAGAAGACAAAGGAGATGATTGTGGACTTCAGAAGGAACAAACACACCCACACCCCACTGAACATAAGTGGATCTGCGGTGGAAGTGGTCTCCAGCTACAAATACTTGGGTGTACACTTGAATGATAACCTCAGCTGGAGCAACAACACCACCAGCCTGATCAAGAAAGGTCATCAGAGACTCTACTTCCTCAGACGGCTGAGACGAGCTGGTCTGAGAAGCTCAGTCCTCACCTCCTTCTACAGGTGTGCAGTGGAGAGCATCCTGTGCTCCAGCATCAACGTGTGGCATAAACTGTCACGAACATATTCTGCTGTGTTTGCACCTTATGTCCAAAACTAGTTCCTAAATGGAAATTCTTAACTTTATTCCTGCTTGATCAGTGTAAACAACAAAATATTTTTTTTATTTTTTTTACTGCAGCTTATTTTGCACATGCCTTCTATCACTTTATGCCCTAAAAACCCAAATGCAGTGGAGTATGAAGATACAACGAGAAACAGGGCCAGACAGTAAACGTCTCCTAAAGGCTGGCTGCAGTACTGTTTCTAACCCCAAAAATACACCACACGCGTTCCGGCTCCGCCCCGCTCCGGTCCGACCTCCGCAGCAAATACGCACCCTTTATAATCAATGAGATAAAGTACACTGGCTCCGCACGGCGGCGGTGAGCTGCGGCGAGCGGACGGCAGTCCGTCAAAATTAGAAAATTTTCTATTTCTGCCGGATGACGGAGCTGTGCCGGAGTCAACTTTTGAAGATTACGTCGCACCAACAGGAAAAGGAACGAGCACAACTTCCGTATTTACAAAATAAAATCACCACGGGCGGACTAATCCTAGCTCTATATGGATTTATTTGTACAAAAATGCTGTCAAACTATCATTTATGACTATTCTATGACTAAACTATTATATTTATGACTATGACTACACCTAATAACGCAATACAATAAATAAATAAATAAAAAAGTATTTTATTCTGAAATGTAAACATCACTTCCTGTTGCTCAAACCATGTCCTGTCGCTTGTTTACGAGAGAATATCAAGGCAGCCTTTACTGTTGTTCTCCTTCTTCCACCGAATGAATTGTTTTGTTCTGACTTCATTATTTA
The DNA here is from genome assembly GCA_038048925.1 of Garcialebias charrua. Classification (NCBI taxonomy): domain Eukaryota; kingdom Metazoa; phylum Chordata; class Actinopteri; order Cyprinodontiformes; family Rivulidae; genus Garcialebias; species Garcialebias charrua. The sequence continues at coordinate 14,582 of JBBPBX010000803.1, forward strand.
TCACTTGATTTATCGCGCAATCTCGCAATTCCCGCGCATGCGTCTTGGAGCGGCGCATCCATGCGGACCTGAGCTGAGCGGAGGCAGTGGACTTTGGACTCGCTCAGCTGCGACCTGCGGAGCGGAGCGGACACGGACCGCGTGTAGTGTATTTTTGGGGTAAGCCCCGCCCCTACATCCCCTTCACTGAGGGACTTGAACAGTGAACATTTTTAGTTTTCAAGATAAGTGTTTTTATAGACTTGAATTGAACAAGGAACGTAAGTAAACCTAAAATGGTTTTACAGCAAGATACTATAGTATGGGTAGGAGTTGAACTGTGGAGAGGAACAGAGGGAGGTTTAGTTTGTTCTTGTCCGAAGCAGTAGAGTGATGGGTCCTGGCGAGTGGAAGAAGACATTTTATCCACAACAGGTGCAGTGGTGGAGCCAGAGGGTGGTCACTGGTGGCCTCGGTCACTATAGATTACCCGTAATCTTCAGCCATCCCAGTCATTTGCAGTCATGCTGCTGTTTGGCATATTGCTTTTGTACTAGTGTTTAGTGTATTTAAATTTTTTCTTAGTTCATATCTTAGATGTTATTACAGTTTTTATTTTACATTTTATACTTTTGTTGGATGTAACTAGGACCCTGTGTACACAATTCCATTCCACCACATGTACCACATGTGGTGCATATGACAAACAAAGAACCTTGAATCCTTGAATCATTTGAGGAAACTATACTTTTAAGTAATATAAAAAATAGAAAAGCATAGTTTATTCAAATGATAGGGGTGGTCAGTTACATATACAGTACAGTATATTGTGATGGCCATCTTGGGTTTCTATAAGGCAACACAATTTTTGGGTTAAGGGTCTTCAGAGAAGCTGCTGTGAATGACGGGGAGCTAGACCTGGATGAATACACATCTACTGTCCTTGGATATATTAGCAAGCGTTCTGATGATGTCACTACCATGTAGTGCTTCCTGGACCAGAAACCCTGGCTGAATGCAGAGGTCTGCACCCTGCTGGAAGCCAGGGACACTGTCATCAGGTCTGGCAACTCACAGGAGCTGAGAAGGACAAGGAAAGAACTGGCTGCTGGTATTAAAAGAACCAAAGCTACATATAGACAGAGGATCCAGGGACATTTCTCCTCACAAGACCCACAAAGCATGTGGAGGGGTATTAAGTGTATAACATACCGTATTTTCCAGTGTATAGGTCGCACCTTTTTATGTTTTTTTTTTCAAGGCCTGCGACCTATACACCAGTGCGACCTGTATATGGCTTGTTATCACTTTCGGTGAAATAAATTTCTAAATCCAGCTCATTTCACAATTATGTTCATTTATTAAGGAAAAGTTCAGCTCAGACACATATTTGCTATAATTTTTATCAAACAAATAATTGTTTTTAAGTGTTAATCTTCTTAAAAGCCTTGCTGTGCGCTCCTGTGGCAGACATTTGCAGCAGAGCTAAACGTAGGTGCGACCTATACACCGGTGCGACCTATACACCAGAAAATACGGTATTATAAAGGCAGATGTGTACAATGCCCTAGGGGCTCATCACTGCCTGATGCCCTCAACAAGTTCTATGCACGCTTTGAAGACCTGAACAGACCACCCAGCACCAGACTCACCTCACCCCTGGAAGCATAGCTTATCAGCGTGATCTCAGCCGAAGTGAGGAGTACTTTCAGGAGGATCAATCCTCACAAAGCAACTGGCCCAGACAAAATACAGGAAGCCCTCGAGGTACGTCAGGGATTGGGACCTACGTGTGTGACTTAGGTCGATTTTGTCGTACCTCGCGGACCAAAAACACCTGCCTGTCGTAGGTCCGCGTTTCTGACATAGGTCGCGGCTATACCACTAACGGAGCGCCGCACACATATTTAATGGCATGAGACTGAACAAGCAGACATACTAGGCCATGAACATGCACAGAACTGTACAGTAAATGAATACAGTACTGTACTGTACAATAAATAAAAAATATAATGTCTTACTTTGAGCTGGTCAAAGCCTGCCTTCGTCTTTTAGCATCAGCTCGGGTGCGAGCTCCCCCAGCTTCCTTACGCTCCACACGCACACACGTGGTCAAAACTGTTTAAAAGAATGACTGTTAGCTTCTTAACTTCATACATTTGGAGCCAGAAAAAAAAAAAACTTACTGAAAGCCGTTTCTCCGCGATAATCCTCCATCCAAAACAACTGCTCGGCGTTAGCTACGGTTAGGCCCCGCCATTAGCAGCAATGGTTAGCATGTCAGTTCATTCAAAAAGGCTGTCGGCTTTGTATCTCCGCGTTAGCTCGGTGTCCCCCGACTGCCAGGCGGACATTTGCGGCGAGCTCCCGGCCGCAGATGGCCCCTCCGCGGCATGTCGGCTCGGTGTCTTCGCCTGTGTTAGCTGCTCTGTTAGCTGCTGTCGTTAGCATGTCGGGCGGCGTTGTTGGAGCGATCGGCGGCTGCTCCTCCGGGCCTGAGACGTCCACAGAGTTGACCGAGTGTTTCCAGCAAATTTATCCGTATGAGGCAACCCTGAACGGACACACGGTCCTCTAAAGCCAGCTGACAGGAGCGTCTAGAGCTCCATTGACCGCAGTAGACAATTGTAAAATGGCGACCGGAAACGACCGGAAGTTGCGTAAATACGATCAAATTTTAATAAAAACGAAATATTAATAATTATACTTTATTTATAAAGCCATTTAAAACAACCACAGCTGCAACAAAGTGCTATACACATGAAATTAATAACATTTAAACACACAAAAAAAAAATAATAATATATATATATATATTTTTTTTTTTTTATCATATTTTTATTAAATATGATAAAATCGTAAGTCTGAGTTGCCGTAGGTCGCGGGTGACGTAGGTCGAGGGTTTGCTGTATCGGGGAAGGTGCTGAAAGACTGTGATGATCAGTTCTGTGAGGTGCTGGCTGACATCTTTAACTCTTCACTCACCCTGGCAACAGATCCCACCTGCCTGAAGACTGCCACCATCATCTCAGTTCCAAAGAGCTCTACAGTGACTGGTCTGAATGACTACCGGCCTGTAACCCTCACCCCGATAGTCTCTAAATGGATAAGAAGACTGGTGATGATCCACATCAAAACAACCATTAACATCAGCGAGGACCCTCATCAGTGCACATACACAAGAATTGACCAACAGAAGTCTCCATCCTCTGTGGTCCACACTGCTCTCATCCACCTGGATCAGAAGGACTCATACGTCCGTCTGCTCTTTGTGGACTTCACATCTGCCTTCAATACCATGATCCCCCAAACCTTGATGGACAAACTATCCACACTGGGACTAAGGCCCTCCATTTGTAACTGGGTACAGTACTAGACTTCTTAACAAACAGACCACAGTCAGTGAGGATCCATAATGTGGAAGGGTATTAAAGGGGACCAAATGTAGGATATATAATTTTTTGTGGTTTATCTGTGGGCTATCCAGACCATTTTCAGTCAATTTTATACACAAAATAATGCTTAGATTAAAAAATATCCCCTTTCTAATTCTGCCAAATTTCACTTCCGTTCTAAACGACCGGTTTATGAATAATGAGGTCTGAAAGCCACGCCCTACAAAGACCTATTTACATTAACTACGCCCTCTGCAACAGCCAGTATCTCTAATATGTTGTTATTTTAAAATTAGCTCTTTTTTATTACTCATTTGACTTACTGTTAGTGCTAGTAGCTTAAGATAACTTACCAAAAGCCCTCTGCGCTTGCCGCCATTTGCAGCTCCTGTTTTTAGCATTAGCTCCGAGGCTAATGATAGCTTTTCCTCTCCGAGCGGGCGGTGTGCTCCGCTCGTTGCATGCGGCGCTTGTTGGAGCGTGCTTCAGTCCACACACAAAGTTCACAGAATGTCTCCAGTTAATTTATCCGCATGAGGCAACTTTTGACCGGACCCCCGGACGTCAAAAGTCAGTAGCTCGCAACAACTCCCGCACGCAGATGGTGTCTTCGCCGGCGGTCTGCAAAACAAAAGGCTTAAAAAAAAAAAAAAGGAAATCCGCGACCGTGACGCGAACCTGTGTCCTTCGGATGACGAGTCCGGTTCATTACCTCTGGGCCAACTGTGCAGTTGTGCAAAAACAGACTTTCGTCGTATAAGAAATAATCACAACCACCTACATTTAGAACGGTGAAGTTTTGATTAGATTTTGATGAAGTGAAAGGTATTCTTAAAATAAATAAGTTGCTAATCTGAAAATATATCGATCAGTGGTGCTTCATGGTACAGACTCTCGTCCCGCGAGTAAGTGTGTGTGTGTGCACAGTTTTCTGCCGGTTGCGCGTTGGGAGCGATATTACACTAAAAATTGAACTAAAACGTAAAAATAACAATTATAAAGTATTATTATATCGATGTATATATCTAGTTTCACCCCGATTTCTCCGAAACAAAAGGCTTTAAATAAAAAGGGAAAAAAAAAACGATGCCGTTGACAGGACGCGAACTCTAGTCTCCTGCGTGCCGCTCAAGTGTCTTAACCGCTCGACCAAACTGACAGTTGTGTTAGAGCAGTCCTCCATCATATAAGAAACAAGTCCAAACCGCGAGAGTGTGTGTGCACAGTTTCAACGAGACAGAGTTCATTCAAACAAGGTAATAAAACATTCTGGTTTTACTCAAGATGTGCTGCTGGCTGGAGCAGGGCTGAGCCCATAGCCCCCCCGGGGGCTAAATAAATGAATAAATAAATAAATGACCGCCAGGTCAGTTCCTAAACTGCTCGGCAACCGTGACGTCTTTTATAGTGAAGTGGGTTGAGCCGCACCAGTGGTTGCTAGGTGAGGGGCTGGACTCAGGTTTGGTGTGGGTTGTGGCTGCGGTTTGTGACGTCACAAACCGCAGGAAGTGCAATCGGCCCGTTTCTATCTAAGATAAATAAATCTACTTATAGTAAATAAACCACTGGGTGCATTTTTTTGGCCTTAGGACTGTTTCTTTATGAAGTAAATACCCAAATTTGAGTAAAAAAACATTAAAAAGTGAATTTTGCATGTGTGGTCCCCTTTAAATTCATAACAGATTACAAAGGCAAGAACAAACAATGTCCCAAGGACCCATCTCTGCCTGATGCCCTCAATAAGTTTTATGCACGTTTTGATGATCCAAACAGACCAGCTAGCACCAGACTCACCTCATCACCAGATGAAGAGCATCTCAGAGTGACCGCAGCAGAAGTGAGAGGCAGTCTCAGAAAGATTAATCCTCATAAAGCAACCGGACCAGACAACATCCCAGGGAAAGTTCTGAAGGAATGTGCGGACCAGCTCTGTGAGGTGCTGGCTGACATCTTCACCACCTCACTTGCACTGGAGTCAGTTCCCACCTGCCTGAAGACCGCGACCATCATCCCAGTCCCAAAGAGCTCCACAGTGACTGGTCTGAATGACTATAGACCGGTGGCCCTCACCCCGATAGTCGCTAAATGTTTTGAGAAACTGGTCATGTCCCACATCAAGACAACCGTCAACATCAACGAGGACCCTCATCAATACGCATACCGTGAGAACCGATCAACAGAGGACGCCATTTCTTCCGTGGTCCACACTGCTCTCACCCACCTGGATCAGAAGGACTCATACGTGCGTCTGCTCTTTGTGGACTTCACATCTGCCTTCAACACCATGATCCCCCAAACTCTGATAGACAAACTATCTACACTTGGACTAAGCCCCTCCATTTGTAACTGGGTACTAGACTTCTTAACAGACAGACCACAGTCCGTGAAGATCCACAACTTCTCCTCCTCCACCATAACCCTCAGCACTGGCTCTCCTCAAGGATGTGTGCTGAGCCCCCTTCTGTTCACTCTGCTCACATATGATTGTACAGCCACACTTCCAGGCTGTCATATTGTTAAGTTTGCAGATGATACAGCGGTGGTGGGATGCATCACAAACAATGATGAGTCCAGCTACAGACAGGAGGTGGAACATCTGGAGAGCTGGTGCAAAGAGAATAACCTTCACATGAATGTGAAGAAGACAAAGGAGATGATTGTGGACTTCAGAAGGAACAAACACACCCACACCCCACTGAACATAAGTGGATCTGCAGTGGAAGTGGTCTCCAGCTACAAATACTTGGGTGTACACATGAATGATAACCTCAGCTGGAGCAACAACACCACCAGCCTGATCAAGAAAGGTCATCAGAGACTCTACTTCCTCAGACGGCTGAGACGAGCTGGTCTGAGCAGCCCAGTTCTCACCTCGTTCTACAGGTGTGCAGTGGAGAGCATCCTGTGCTCCAGCATCAACGTGTGGCATGGAGGCTGCACAGTTGCAGAGAGGAAAGCTCTACAGAGAGTGGTGAAGGCTGCACAGAAGATGTTGGAGTCAGTCTCCCCACCATCACAGACATTTACACCTCCAGATGCAGGAAAAGAGCCACCTGCATCATGAAGGACCACACTCACCCAGCACACTCACTCTTTGCCCCACTCCCCGAAGGAGGTTGAGGAGCATTAAGTGTAGAACCACTAGACTGAGGAACAGCTTCTACCCTGAGGCTGTTAGACTCATGAATCCTTAATCAGGATTTTCACTGTAATGCCACTTGATTGTTGATAAGTGCTGCTGACTATCCATGCTGCTGATCTCATGCTGCTGATCTCATGCTGCTGATCTCATGCTGCTGATCTCATGCTGCTGATCTCATGCTGCTGTGTTCATTCATTCTCATCTACTCACACTTTGTGCTGCTGTTGTTTGGCGTATAGCTTTTGTACTATTAGCGCTTAGTGTATTTTAGTTTAGCGTATTTCTTAGTTCATATCTTAGATGTTATTACTGTTTTTCTTTTACATTTTATACTTTTGTTAGATGTAACTGGGATCCTGTGTGCACAATTTCATTCCACCACATGTACCACATATGATGCGCATAACAATAAAAAACCTTGACCTTGAATTTTCGACCGTGACCTTTCCGACACCTAGAGCAGCCATACACCAACATGAAAGTGTGAACCTTGCTTATTTTTCAAGTTATCGTGTTCACAACTTGCACAGATGGACAGACAGATGGCATTTCCAGTTCCCCCACTTTGCTCCACAACGGGGACAAAAATACATCACATTAGATAAAATTATTAGGTATTTATTTTATTCATACAGTTTTTACCTCTCCATAAAGTCAGTTTTAATGAGTTTTCCTGAGGTTTAAATTAAATTGTCACATTATGATTGACAGCCTGTCAGTGAGTGGGCGGGACGTTCATGTCGATGGTACGCAGACAATGTCAGCTCCCAGAAACTCTGACACTGGGCTTATTGTGGATCAATGGTAGGAAGTGGAGACACTCCATGCATCTTTATCAAACTTGCTGATATGGAGATGGGTGTTTTTTAGTCTTGTGTGATCCAGTTGTCAGTGTGGACTTCTTACCACCTAGTGGAGCAGCGTGAGTATTTCAACAGAGTGCTGCTGTCATGCAGTATACTTCTGTTTCTCACACAATGACCAAAGGTGTTTTAGTATTAAAAGGGGACTAAAATTAAATTAAGAGAAAACAGAATGGCTAACATTAAGAATATGGAGAAAGTTTAAGCAATTGATTACTAAATAATAACTTTCAGTGATAGTTTATTATAATTCAGTTGCTCAAAATGACCTGAACCAGATTAATCTTTAAACAGCTGATAAAGGTTGATCTAAACCTGACGCTCTTTGGACAGGAGAGCTTCTGTTGGTTTTAGTTATGCAGTATTAGGCAATTAAAGTACAGTATTTTGATAAATAGTACACTTTTAGAATTTATTTTTATTTATTTATTGTTTATGTGATAGGGACAGATAGAAGAATCATATCAAAACCTTATTAATGCCTGCATCACAGTGTATATAACCAATGCTAATTCTCAACACCAGTCCCTAGATGGGCCTTTAACAGTTGGTTAAATGAAATACATTTTCATGTTCATACTTTTCAGTTGGTCAACATTTCTAAAAATCCTTTTTTATTGGTCATAAGTATTATTCTAATTTTCCGAGATACTGAATTTGTGGTTTTCATTAGTTGTTGTCAGTTATAATCACCAACATTAAAAGAAATAAACATTTGAAATATATCAGTCTGTGTGTGATGAATGAATATACAGTACAAGTTTCCTTTTTTAATGGAATTACTGAAATAAATCGTTTTTTTCATGATATTCTAATTTTATGGCCAGCACCTGTATGTAACAGGTTATTTCATTCTTAACTCTTTATTTCTCAAAGTTAGCAGAGATGCACTTTTTTGGCAATTGGGATTTGGAGCCCAAAAAATGCATCCCCTGCTAATGTTGAGAAATAAAGAATGAAATAACTTGTACATTATCCTCCGCTGCTGTGCGGCCATCCCTCATATTTAGTTTTTATCTGTTAAACCTGTAATATTTTGTAACATCTTCTTTGTTGAAGAATGGGGTCTAAACTGTTTTTCTTTTTTTCTATAGGTGGCTGGTTCTCACATGATGTGGCAGTGTAAGTTGGGGAGTGGTGGCGCAGAGGTTAGAGACGGTGGGCCTGTGATCAGAAGATCGCCAGTTCAAGCCCCAGTACCAACAACATCCAAAAATGTGGGTGGGAAAAGGTGAAACACCCACACCTGCCTCCACCCTGATTCACTCTGCTCTGAGCCCCTGAGCAAGGCCCTTAACCCCCACCACCTGCTCCCTAAACAGGTCTCTCTTGAAAATGAGTTCTCGTGGCTCAGTGAGACTACTGTACCTGGACAAATAAAGGGTAAATGAAAAAAAAATAGTTGTGTGCAACTTTTTTGATGCAACTACCGTATTTTCCGGAATATAGGTTGCGGCTTTTTATCATTTTTGCATACCCTGCGACCTATATTCAGGTGCAACCTATTTATGGCTTTTTTATAAAATAAGCTGATTTGTAATCATTTATTAACAAAAATTAAACTGAGACACACTCTTACAATAATGTCAGCTAACAAATATATATTTTTTAGGTGTTTATCCTGCTAAAATTATTCATTTATTAAAGAAAAGTTCAGCTCAGACACATATTTGCTATAATTTTTATCAAACAAATAATTGTTTTTAAGTGTTAATCTTCTTAAAAGCCTTGCTGTGCGCTCCTGTGGAAGAGACATTTGCAGCAGAGCTAAACACGGTCCACATTTTGATGTAGGTGCGACCTATATTCAGGTGCAACCTATGGATTTTTTCCAATTCTTTGGCAATAATTGGACAATGCGACCTATATTCAGGTGCGACCTATGTTTCAGAAAATACGGTAGTTGTAAAAACATTGAGTCAAATGTCTGTTTTAGTAGAAACCAGAAGAGAATGTTTAGCTGCTACTGTCTGTCTAAATGTAAGATGTTCTCAGTGCTCAAGTGACTGATGTTGCTGCAACGTCCATTTATTTGTTTTTAAATGCAGGTGCGTGCAGACAAACACCTTCCCAATGCTGAGCATTGTAACAGATTAAACCTTTGTTGCATTGCACAGGTCCTGTCATTCTGATGAGGTCATTGTTGGTGTACTTACAGTAGCTTGATCATATTAAATATGTGAAATTTTATTATTGGATATGGTGTGATTGAATTGTTTTACAGTTAGCTTTAATTCAGTACAAAACTGCTCTCATTACACATCAATGCTTGCACGGAACTTCACCTGACTATCTAAAGGACATTCTTGCACCATATTCATCCACCCGGTCTCTACGATCACAGAACAGTAATTTCCTTCATATTCCTCGGACCAAATTGAGGACCATGGGAGACCGAGCATTCTGTGTGGCTGCCCCCCGCCTGTGGAACTCCCTCCCTGACGACCTGAGAGCTCCACAGTCACTGGTTGACTTTAAAAGCAGCATAAAGACTTTTCTTTTTAAGCAAGCCTATTCTGCCTCCACATGATTTTATCTTTGATCTTAGTCGATATCATTATTGATTTTACTTGATTTTATCACTTGTTTTATTTTGATCTTTGCTTTGTTACACTTTGTAGCACTTTGAGATTTTTATTAATGAAAAGTGCATTATAAATTGAATTCATTATTATTATTAATCCATAAACCTAAGTGAAGATACACCTGTTTTGATCCATGACACACACCAAGCTGCTCTGCATGGCCTTCCTGTATACAGGTATCTGCATAAGGATGTCTCTGGATTTTTCAGAACCTGCAGTGAGTGTCATGAAATAATTAACATTACATGTGTGTATTAGGTGAGCAGCTCATCAAAAAGCCTAACATGCTTAAGGACTTTCCCTTGTTCAAACTTCAAGTCATGACTGGTCTGTTTTCTCAGGATTTGTACTGTTCAGTGACATACAAGTGCTGGTTATAAAATTAGAATATGATGAAAGAAAAAAATTGATTTATTTCAGTAATTCCATTCAAAAACTGAAACTTTTATACAGTACTGTATTATATTCATTCATCACACCCAGACTGATATATTTCAAATGTTTATTTATTTTAATGTTTATAACTGAAACTAATGAAAACCCCAAATTCAGTATCTCACAAAATTAAAGCATTACTTAAGACCAATGGGGAAAAAAAGTATTTTTTAGAAATGTTGGCCAACTGAAACGTATGAACATGTTTAGCACTCAATACTTAGGTGTTCTATGAACAGATCCTAAATGGATCGGGGCCAGATGTGGCACTTAAAGCTGCACTATGTAACTTTGTAGTGCAGTCTGTAACTTTTCTAACAATATATTTTTAACATATTTCTTCACTCTGTCACTATCTACTGACAGACTGATGTTAGACAAAGTAATCTCTGAAAAAAACTATAGTCCCCTTGCTTCTCTATCAGCATTTATAAAAACACTAAAAACACAGAGTGACCCGGACAATGACCAGCCAATAAAAACAGAGTTGTTTGTCACGCCCCAACCCACGCCTGTCCCAGCCTCAGCGCCGCGCACATTCTCATTCAAAGGATTGCAAAGCGATGCAGGACTGTTTTGTATGTGACACAAATGTATTAAATATCCCTTCTTCATCCCAGAGCTGGACTTTTATTTTGTTTTTTTGCCAAAAGTCAAGTGATCGCTTCATCCTTCACTCACAGGAATGAGGAAATGGATTTGTCACGAGCGGAAAAAAAACTCATGTCCAACTTGGCTGTGTGAAGCTCTGCTGATTTCAGGGTGTTTTTGTGTTGTTGGACCAGTGCTTCATGGTTTTATTATATTTTTTAGAACGTTTTATTAACATATAATCACAGAACTTTGCAGCTCCTGAGACGGGACATGTAGAGGAGGCGGAGCATTCCAGACCACTGACAGAAATGAGGAAGTCACGAGCGAATTGAATCATGTCCATTGAATCACTGCCGTGGCGTAGTGGTAATGGCAGTCGTCCCCCGATCGGAAGGTTGGCTGTTTGAATCCCGGTTCCCCACACCATGTGTCGTTGTGTCCTTGGGCAAGACACTTAACCCCGAGTTGCTCCCGGTAGGACTGGAAAGCACCTTGCATGGTAGTCTGCCACTACCGGTGTATGAATGTGTGTAGCATTCAATGTGTGTAGCACTTTGAGATTTTCACTAATGAAAAGTGTGATATAAATTGAATTCATTATTATTATTATGTCCAACGTGGCTGTGTGAAGCTCTGCTGATTTCAGGGTGTTTGTGTTGCTGGACCAGTGCTTCATGGTTTTATTTTTTTTTAACGTTTTATTAACATATAATCACAGAATATTGAAGCGGCTCCGAGCGGACATGCAGCAGGGGGCGGAGCTGAACTCAAGTTCAGCAGAGCACGGACTGTGGCTCCTCCTCAAAGTCATATATCCTCCAGGCTCGACTACTGTAACTCCCTGTTTATTGGAATCCCTGGTAAAAACCTTCAGAAACTTCAATATATTCAAAACAGTGCAGCAAGGATTCTGTTGAGAGTTCGTAAATTTGAACATATTACACCCATTCTCCATAACCTCCATTGGCTTCCTGTCACCTACAGAATTCAGTACAAAACTGCTCTCATTACACACCAATGCTTACATGGAACTTCACCAGATTATCTAAAGGACATTCTTGCACCATATTCATCCACCCGGTCTCTACGATCACAGAACAGTAATCTACTTCACATTCCACGAACCAAATTAAGGACCATGGGAGACCGGGCATTCTGTGTGGCTGCCCCCCGCCTATGGAACTCCCTCCCTGACTACCTGAGAGCTCCACAGTCACTGGTTGACTTTAAAAGCGGTTTAAAGACTTTTCTTTTTAAGCAAGCCTATTCTGCCTCCGCATGATTTTATCTTTGATCTTGGTTGATAGTATTATTGATTTTACTTGATTTTATCACTTGTTTTATTTATTTATTTTTTAAGCAGGCCTATTCTGCCTCCACATTATTCTGTCTTTAATCTTAGTTGATATTTATTGATTTTATCACTTGTTTTATTGTTGTAGCACTTTGAGATTTTTATTAATGAAAAGTGTGGTATAAATTGAATTTATTATTATATATGGCTCTGAGGGGGCAGAGGGAGCAGAATGCTTTTCCCTGCTGAAAATATTTCTAAGTCCTGAGCGCAACAGAAACGTACACATAGCACCTTTAATGAGTGGATCCAGATAGGGTCTGGACCAGATCTGATCTGGATCCATGATCAGCCTTGTCTGTTACGGATCCGTTCCAGTGTGCACGTGGACTCCGCTCTGTGGAGCCGTTCAGGAGCCTATGCTATATCCAGTCCAGAGTCGGTTTGCTATCCGAGATCTCACCTGGGCTAAAGACAAAAAGGACTGGACTGCTGCTGAGTGGTCCAAAGTTATGTTCTCTGATGAAAGTAAAGTTTGCATTTCCTTTGGAAATCAAGGTCCCAGAGTCTGGAGGAAGAAGAGAGGCACAGAATCCAGTGTTGCTTGAGGTCAAGTGTCAAATTTCCACAGTCAGTGATGGTTTGGAGCCATGTCATCTGCTGGTGTTGGTCCACTGTGTTTTCTGAGGTCCAAGGTCAACGCAGCGTCTACCAAGAAGTTTTAGAGACTTCCTGCTTCCTGTTGCTGACCAACTTTATGGAGATGCAGATTTCATTTTCCAACAGGACTTGGCACCTGCACACAGTGCCAAAGATATCAGTACCTGGTTGAAAGACAATGGTATTCCTGTTCTTAAATGGCCAGCAAACTCACCTGACCTTAACCCCAGAGAAAATCTATGAGTATTGTGAAGAGGAAGATGTGATACACCAGACCCAACAATTCAGAAGAGCTGAAGGTCACTATCAGAGCAACCTGGGCTCTCATAACAGCGGAGCAGAGTCACAGACTGATCCACTCCATGTCACGCAGTAATCCAGGTAAAAGGAGCCCCAACTAAGTGCTCATACTTTTCAGTTGGCCAATATTTCTAAAAATACTTTTTCATTTAAAGAAAAATAATTTTCGGATACTGAATTAGTGGTTTTCATCAGTTGAGTGATAATTCTGTTAATTTTATTGTTGATTGTATCTGTGTGTAATGAATATACAAGTTTTACTTTTGAGTGGAATTGCTGAAACAAAACGTTTTCATGATATTATTGTAATTTTAGGGTCCAGCACCTGTAGTTCAGACAGGACAACCTGCTCCAGTGCAGAATGTCAAGTAAAACTAAACAGCCAGTCTACTCATGTAACAGCTGAGGAGTTTCTTGTTCATTCTTCCACTAGATGGAAATGTTTTTCATAATTTTCTGTTTACATTACAAGAGCTCTTGATCTTTGACCCAGTTTTACTTTCTAGAGACATTGATTCTAAAGTAATGAATTACTTGTGCAGTATTATTTTGTATGTAAACACTGTTCAGTCCTTGCTTTGGAATTGAACTTCAACACATAATGAAACAGGTCTGGTCGTAAAGGATGATGCCGTTCAACATTTTGAGGACATCACTTCAACCAGGTGACTTCTGTCACACTTTAAAAACACTCTGATCACATTCTAGTGGTCAAATTAGTTTAAATCTTTCAATATAGATTTATCAAAGCTGGTTTAATTTTATAATCTCTTTGAATCAAATTTAAAAGCAACAGGTTTTCTTCATTTTTGTTTTTACTTGCTTTTGTCAAATGACCTTTGTGGAGTCGTTTTTGACAAAGGGTACACTCTTCATCCTTCTGAATACAACATTCAACTTACAGGAAGTTCTGTGTTTAACATGAAACAAGGAACTACAGTACTGTACATCAGTGTTGTGGTGACATGCTGCCATCTTGTGGCAGAACAAAGTCAGTTCAATTAAAAAAACAAGCAACTTCCTGAAAGCAGCGGAGCAGGAGTTAATGTATTCAGGCTTTGTAGGGAAGTTTGTGATTTGTCATCACAGGTTTTTATACAATGATGAAACTAGTTCTCTGCTTGTAACACATCACACCTGGTGGAGCAGTCGTACTGAAAATGACTATCCATTTGTACAATCAAAATGTGTCAGAATCTTATGACTTGTCATAAAAACTGAGTAATTATTATATGAACTGTAATTGGTCTTGTGACATGTTGTAAAGAAAACACTGTAAATGAATATACATCTTAAAACAGGGTGAGACTGCAGCTGAGCCAAGAAGAAGAGAAGCTGAAACAATGCCCACGAGGGCTTTATTAAAACACCACTTAAACATGGGGAAGCCACAAAAGCTGAATTTAACAAAAACAAACTGCAGCACCAGAAGAAGGAACAAATAAAGCTTCTCTGAAGCCACTTGGGGGGAAGAAAGAAAAAAGTAATGAGTAAATGCAAGCTCAACCATAAAAATCCTAAACGTGTTTGAGTCTAAGACATTGAAGCACTGGATGCAGACTGTGACCCTGAGACGGAGCTCCTCCACCTATACGGTCTTCTGCTGGCCCTTCTTCCCAATCAGAGACTTGTGGATGTGAGGAATAACACCTGGAACAGAAGCACATCTGTCAGAACAATGTTCACACCTCTGTGCACGTGAGACAGGCACACCAAGACTGTTGACCCTCTACAGGGAGGGGAGTGAGCTGGGAGTTTGGCTGCTTGAACAGCATCTGGTGCAAACCTCTTCAACATGGTGTGTGAACTCATCCAGAGCAGGTTCTTACCTCCTCCAGCGATGGTGGCTTTGATCAGAGAGTCCAGCTCCTCGTCTCCCCTGATGGCGAGCTGCAAGTGGCGTGGAGTGATTCTCTTCACCTTCAGGTCTTTCGACGCATTTCCTGCCAACTCCAGAACCTAAAAGAGAGCCTGGGTTTAGACCAGAACCTAAAGGTTTGGACCAGAACCTAAACCAGAACCCGGGTTTGGACCAGAACCTAAACCAGAGCCTGGGTCTGGACCAGAGCCCAGGATCTTACCTCTGCCGTGAGGTACTCCAGGATGGCGGCGCTGTACACGGCCGCCGTGGCTCCCACTCTGCCGTGGCTGGTGGTTCTGGACTTCAGGTGTCTGTGGATTCGACCCACCGGGAACTAAGGACACACAAACACACAACAGGACCCGAGTCCCGCGCATGAACAGCGGTTGCAGTAACATCTGGAGCGCTGAAGAGAACCGGACAGACCTGAAGTCCTGCTCTCTGAGAGCGCGAAATAGCCTTTGTCTTGGTCTTTCCGGAGTCTTTCCCGGCCTTGCCGCCAGCCTGCAACACAGAACACACCGTGCCGGGTCACAGCAGCACACTGGAGCTTCAGCCACAGCAACACGGACACATTTCACTCACTCACACTCTTAACGAGACGTTACCGCGTTCTCGACGCGACCCAGGCAGCTAGCATGCTAAGCTAACTCGACCGCTAACACTAACGGCTCCCACGCGATTAAAAACACGCGCCGTGGGGTTTAGTGATCGTCTTACACCTGGACGGCACTGCCATGCGGTTAAAATAATACAACCAGACTTACCATTTTAATTTCTTCACAGTTTCTTACGCCGCAGTACACAAAAGTTCTTCCTCGCTGCAGTGTTTAGCTGCTATCAGAGCCACTGAGCCCGCTTCTCAACACTCCTCCATCCAACCTTTATCCGGGTCCACCGTCATACGTCATCATGACTCTCAGCCAATGAACAACGAAAGAAATTCTCACCGTTATTTCAATGCTTTATGGGTAATGTAGTTTATTGGTTTAAACGAGTTTCCCACTGTTCAGGGTGAATAATCGTTGACATGCATAGGTTTCCTCTCGTTTGTTTTATTGATTTATTTATTTGGTATTGCCTGCAGATGAAGGAAAACTGCTTTGCTGTGTTTTTTTTTATTTGCAGCATTGGCAAAATATATATAAACCACTCAACAGATATTAATGAAGCTCTCACAAAGTTATAAATTGATTTACATAAAAGGCTGGTTAATTAAGGTTATAGCCAACTGACCTTAAAACAAACTTTAAAGTGTCTATAACTCTTTCAAGTTCACCATTATTGAGTTAAATTTTAATGTGGTAGTAGCTGAGAGTCATCTTCATCATCTACTCTGAGTGCTAATCTTGTGAGCTCTCACAGTATCTTGAGATCATACCAAGATATAGCCATCATATAACATACCATTAACATATTAACATTATACCAGTTATAGCCATTAAAACTGCTATAACTTTGTCTTTTATTACAATCTTCTTTAAAAAAAAATGAAAGCAGGCAGGTGACATGCCTTCTTTTAAGGAATGAAAGGAATGAAAGGCTTTAAATTTGATGTTTAATTAAATAAAATGTATAATATACTGTAATATAATTTTATTGCCATTTTTACTAGTTAAAAACAGGTACATTGGAATTATTGTGCATATTTCTCCTGGTCAAGCTGCTCAAATCAAAAGTTTAAAAGATAAGTTTGCTAAAACATTAGATGTTAAAATAGACAGATTGTTTTTGGAGGAAGTGGAACAGAGAGCCCTTAACTCCTATGAGGGGACAACTCCAAGCCATTGGTTCCGATATGTAGATGACACCTGGGTTAAAATCCAAGCCAGGGAGGTGGAAGCGTTCACCAGACACATTAACTCGGTTGACAACAACATCAAGTTCACCAGAGAGGATGCTAATGATAACAAGCTGCCTTTTTTGGACTGCTTGGTGCATATGGAGGGAGATGACAGTCTCAACATTGAAGTTTACAGAAAACCAACCCACACAGAACAATATCTTCTGTTTGACTCTCACCATCCACTGGAGCACAAACTTTCTGTCATCAGAACTTTACAGCATCGGGCAGAACACATCCCCACGAAGACAGAAGGGAAGAAAAAGGAACAGAAACACATCAACAAATCGCTGCAAACATGTGGATATCCCAACTGGGCTTTTGTCAAGTCAGCAAGGAAATCTGCTAAACAAAATAATGAACAGAAAAATGCTAACAGACGAAAAAACATTGTCATTCCTTATGTTGCTGGAGTCTCAGAGAATTTCAGAAGGATTTTCAACAAACACAACATCCCAGTACACTTCAAACCTAGCAGGACTCTCAGACAGAGGCTGGTACATCCGAAGGACAGAACCCCCACACACAAACAGAGTGGGGTTGTGTACGCAGTCCAGTGCAGTGAGGACTGCCCAGACCGTTACATTGGGGAAACGAAGCAGCCTATCCACAGAAGAATGTCCCAGCACAGGAGACCCTCCTCCTCTGGACAAAACTCAGCTGTTCACCTCCACCTCACGGACAAGGGACACTCTTTTGATGACCAAAATGTGCAAATCTTGGACAGAGAGCACAGATGGTTTGAGAGAGGTGTGAAGGAAGCTGTTTATGTTAAGAGAGAAAAACCTTCTCTTAACAGAGGAGGAGGCCTGAGATTTCAACTTTCCAAGACTTATAACTCAGTTTTGGGGCTGATTCCCAAGCGTTTTACACCGGATGGGAATAGAGGTGTCTTGTCTATGAATTAGACTAGCAATTTTTTTACCTCTGTTGTTGGGCTGTGAGGTGTTTTTGTCAATTTACATACATTTGTGTGTCTTCTGTCAGAGACTTCAAGGGAACCCCCTACTGTTAAGGTGTGATCTGTCAATTTACATGTATGTGTTACCTCAGCTTGCAACCAACATATGTTGGTGCGTGACTCCTGTTGCAAATCCACGTGCACACATTCTGGTTTTGTCAGATTTCAACTTTTTAAAACAGATGCTGCATTCCAGTTACCTCGTATTTTGGGAACTACGAAGTGGCAGTGACGTCATCTCCCCATCTACCACTTGAAAACACGTTCCGGTTACCCTGGTGGTAAAACAAGATGGACGCACGCATTGTTTTTGTTGCTGTTTCGGAATATAATAAATTACTAAACATATATGCACTCCAGACTACCAGTTATGCACTCCAGACTACCAGTTATGCACTCCTGACACAGAACATGTCAAAGAAGAAAGATGAACGTCGAAGGTAATAGATTTAATATATATTTTTCTCGTTGGGAAAAAGAAAAACTGGCTTTACAGCTAAAAAAAAAAACGTCTTCGCTCACTGCACAGCAAAACATGTAGGGGGTTTACGATATGTTGAAGAAACTGTACAGTGGTTGCTTTATTTTGCTAAATAAATAAGTTGCTAACACCGGTTGCTAACCCTGCTGACCACTTGACCAGGTCACCCTTGTAAAAGTGATCTCGAACGTGCAAAATAACTGGTAAAATAAAGGTGATTGATTTTATGATATATAACACCATCAGAAAGTTTTGGTTTGTAGCCTGACACTACAGTACTGTTGTTGTTTTTTTACAATCAACCTTTATTTAGTCAGGTAAATGTCATTGAGCCTCGTGAACTCATTTAAAAAAGTGACCTGCTACAAACTAAAGAATGATTAACAGCAATGGTAGAATTTCCTTAAATAATAGACAATAAACACAAGAGAGAAATATATATTTTTTCTTTTAAAACAAAGTATCAAAGACTAGAAAAACATTATAAGGTAGATGTATAAATCAAAGACAGGAACATATCTGCATTGGTTTTTTGCCAGGATTCCAAGAGATTCAACTATTCTCCAGATTCCAACAGTTTCCTGAAAGTAGCTGTCTGAAATGTGTATTTTTCACATAAACAAGAAGTCAAATGATGAAAAAATGACAGAGAATTGCAGCTCATTATTAACTTTATGTCTGTCTGAAATAAACACTGTTTTCCCATTGCAGAGTTGTCTTGGACCCTACCATGCTGCCAGAAAACCCATCCATCCTGAAGAACAATGGTGCTCTAAGTGAAGCAGACAAGCAACGTAACGCTGAAATCAGCCGTGGAAGGGTGATTGTGGAGCAAGCCTTCGGATGTTTGAAGTGCAGGTGGAGACGGCTTCGTGACGTGCAGAATACCAGAACTGTTGTGGTGGTGAAGATCATAGTGGCTGCCTGCATCCTCCACAACTTGGGACGTGGGCCATCACAAATTTGTCAGCAGCATGCAGACGGGTCCCCCAGGGAGGATGATGAAAATGAATAACTCTTAGAATTCCGGTGTGTAAAAGAAAAAATAATAGGTAGTATGTTGTTTTGCGTCTTCCTACATTAGCGCAGTTGTTCATGACAAAACTGTCTGTACAAATGTACTTAAAAGACTGCTATAATGAAGCTTAATAAACATTTTTCTTTAAATACAGCATTTTGTCTTTGAGTTGTGACAAAAGTTCCAATCTCAGTTGTCTGAAAGTTTCAGTTTTAATTACAAAATGTGCAACAGAACAGCATTTTCAAAATTCATACAATCAAAGGCACTGAAAACCAAACATTTTTACTGGGCCGAACCTGAGCAAAATAAACAATGTGAAAACAAAAAAAACTTTAAAAAAAAAACAGAAGTTGTTTTGTGCAAAACAATAAGAAAGTTTACAGTACAGCTACATTTTTTTGTAGCATCTGGGCTGATTTCATTTGCTCCATCATGTCCTGATGTCGCTGTTGACTGTTTTCCTCTGACTGGCGGAAGAACTCCAAAACCTCACTAGACCTTCGCTTGCGAGTGGAACACGCATGTGTTCAATCGAGAACAGTGTCTGTTCTTTATTAAAACTGTCATTCTCGCGGATGGGGGACTCTGCGTGGCTGCTGGTTGATGGAGAGTCTTCACAGTTCTCTGAAAAAATCATATAAAAAGAAAAAAACACAGTATTGTTAAATTCATTATACAGTAATTGGTTTGGTTTGCATTAAAACTTATTTCTCCAAAATCTTACCAGCTGTGCTGTCCTGTGCAGGTTGGATAAGCTCAACTTTCATAGTGAGGTTTGCATCAATGTACAAACAGGACAAATCCCCTGCACTGCGATACAGGCTGCCAGAAAATGTTGTTGTTCTCTGCTCATCAACAAACATGTTGTTGTACTGGTCGAGGTAGACTGAAAACAAACACAAACACACACTTACTATACAAATATACACGTCCTAACACATAAATATCATACAGGATTATAGAATGTTTCTAAACACGGATCTTTGGAAACCAAATATATATTTTTTTAACCACAGTTTAGTGCTAATTTATAGTCAGTTCAACAAACAATGTGTGTTTAGTTCTGGGTTGGCTAACAAAATAAGCCACAGCGCCAAAGAAAACAAGGGTAAAAAATATATATTTTAAAATAAAATTCATAACTAATAGTTACTTTTTTAATGTGCTGAATAATAAAATGTGGCGAATGAAAGTCGCTGCCGCTGGCCTACAGAACTGTTGTGATCCAAACAACGACAAAAACAGCCGTACGCCGCATGACATGCAACTAAACACAGGTTTTTAATGTGATCTGTGTTCACAAGCATACGCTTAAGCTGTGTGTGTGATTAAAAAACACACAACAACATTTTACAACTGTTATTTTAGTAAAAGTTAAGGAGTTCACTTACTAAGGACGCGAGTGGCCGCCATTTTGAATACGTCACTGGGATAAACTGGGGGCCGAAAAAATTGCCCCACTTCACGAATGGGAGTTTCCCACTGGAGCGGGCGTTCCAGTTTAAATCCACCACTGGGACCTTGGAAATCCCCACAATACGAGGTTACTGGAACGCAGCATTATGGTGCGGTCCTGCAGCTGTTTTCCAAGACGCATCCCACCTGATGAGAACAGAGGAGCCTCACTTGTGAATTAGATTAACAAAGACTTTGACAGGTCCCTGGTATCAATGTGTGAAGTGTGTTTTTTGTCAATTTACATACAGTAGGATGTGTGTGTGCTTTCTGTAAGCTCTGCTTTTTCACACACTGAACTTTGAATGGGTCACAGGCACGTGTTATCCCAAATATGTGTGTGTGTTAGCTTCCAATTTACCTAGTTTGGTGTGTATCAGTGGCCCAGCTTGCTTATAACTTCTCTCTCCCTCTCACAGTCTCCAAAGAATTGAGAAAGCTTATCGGATGATGAGCGAAACGTCTTCTGTTACAAATAAAGTCCAGTTGATCTTGTATTGAACGCCTTTTTTGAACTAAAGGCCTGGTTTATAAAACTATCTGTACTTTCTGTTTCCAACCACTTGAGAGCGATATTGGACGTGTTTTCAAATCAAGTCAGCTTTTACAAAATAACACATTTATTCATTATTTTCATTCAACCTTTATTTATACAGGCTAGCCTCGTTGAGTCACGGGGACTCATTTACAAGAGGGACCTGTCTCACTCACACCAAACAACCATCCACTCTCACACTCACACCTAGGGTCAATTTAGAGTCACCAATCAGCCTAACAAGCATGTTTTTTGGTCTGTGGGAGGAAACCGGAGTACCCGGAGGAAACCCACGCATGCACGGGGAGAACATGCAAACTCCACCCAGAAAGGCCCCGGACCGGGATTTGAACCGGCAACCTTCTCGCTGAGAGGCAGCAGCTCTACCAGTTGTGCCACCGT
The DNA here is from genome assembly GCA_038048925.1 of Garcialebias charrua. NCBI lineage: Eukaryota > Metazoa > Chordata > Actinopteri > Cyprinodontiformes > Rivulidae > Garcialebias > Garcialebias charrua. The sequence goes on from JBBPBX010000803.1 coordinate 36,388, forward strand.
GCTGCCATTATCTAATTATCTTTTTATTTATTTATATTTGTATTAACGTAAAGCTATGTTCTGTGCTCAGTTTTAATTTAACATTATTAACAGTTGTTAGTTTCATCTGAATAGGGCACCAAAATAAATCCCTCATACAATGAATAAAGTGCACCTGAATGTGGATCCCTCATTTACACAAGGTCTGTCATTTATCATTTTATTTCTTTATCCTTTATTAAAACAACAAATTCCCAGTGAGAGATGATAAGACCTCTTCTGAAGCGCCTCGCCCAGGATGACGGTGACAAAAGGTCAACGACCGCGTGAAGAACCCACGGCCTAAATAATTCCCAGAGAAAAGTAAAACCGGGATCCTCTCATCTACACTTGTTGTGTTGTCTTCATTCTCTCCATGTGGCAGCACCCTGCTGAACTCTGCGTTCAAAGCAGGCATTGCTCCACAGATTTGTTATGAACTCAGAGTTAGTGAAAACTGATCTGCTCGGCTTGAAGAGCAGGAAGAAACACAAAGTTTACTGAGGAGCGGTGAAAATGGCCGTCTGGGTTTGTCTGATGGACTTTGAGAGATGGATGGGAAACAGGAGGGATGTGACGGACAGAAGAGGTATCATATGTTGAACTGAGCATTTTAAAGGGACAGCTCAGCCATTTTGAAGTGGTTTATCATAAAAGTTTTAAAGAACATCTTACCTGTTGTAGATGCTCGTTGAACAGCTTGAATTCAGAGAATCAGAGTTTAATTCTGACTAAAGAGCTAAGAGCTTGTCTGAATTCAGCTAAGACCAAAGTAAACTGCTGCTGTCTTAAAACAACTTCAGTCAATACCCTGATGCATGCTCAATAATCCAGGTAGAAAAATCTAAAAAAGCTAAGTCTGGTCCTCTGGACATTCAAAAAAAAAAATAATAATAAATTAAAGCTGCAAGCAGCATTGAGGCCCTCGCAGCAAAGTGCCACTTTGACCTTATGGCGACCATTGAAGCTTCAACTAGTCCACCCAGTCGCCATCACAAACGCTCTTGAGCCTATCCCGCACCCATTCACTAGGGTGCACATTTGCCAAATCTTCAACTTCACTTGTGACCACCGGAGCTCAAGCAAATAATAAAATAAAATAAATGTCACATTTCTGTCATCTGTGTATGTTTCCCATACAAGACGAAATTTGTCTCTGCATTTAACCCAACCACCACCAGGTGGTGCAGTGGGCAGCCATAGAAAGCGCCCGGGGAGCTGGGGAAATAGGTGTGCACTCATTGACACCCCAAGGTGTGTAGCGGCCGGGGTTCGAACCTGGGTCCTTCGGGTCCCAAGTCAGGAGCCCTGCCTCTACACCATCTTGGCAACGCCTCCCACTTGCAATTGTGAACACTGTTGTTCCATTCCCGCACACATCTACCAGAGTGTGCATATGTCGAATCTTCGAAATCATCTTCCGCCCATATCAGTACAGACCAGTTGCAAGCCTTAGACGTTTGGCTGAAATCCAACCTTCCAGACAGGAGTTATTGTGACTTCCTGTTTTGTGGCGAATGTTTGACGAGCACTTCCTTTATGCTTTTCAACATGTCTTGTGTGGTAATCAACAGTTAGCAAATACAGTTTCAGTCTTATATCTTACACAGGGCGAAGCTGGAAGAGTCACCCAATAATCAACAGTTTCTTCTCTGAGTGGGTGTAAGTGATGTCATGGATGAACAATACCAATGTGTCTAGAAGTGCTCGCCGATTACGCACAATAAATCTGGCATTTATCGGATGATGCATCACTGAGATATAACTGTTGGAATAACCTAGGGGCGCACTGAAGTGAAATGTTAAACAACACCATCATTGTGTCTAGAAGTGCTCACTGATGACGCACAATAAATCTAGTACATATCGGCTGTCAGCACTGTGAGAGGGTGCTATTTATAAGACTGAGCTGAATACAGCAGCTCAGACTGAGGAAGTCTTTCGGACGAAAGACGAAACGTTTCTACAATTTTTTTGTTTTTTGAATGTCCAGAGGACCAGACTTAGCTTTTTTAGATTGAGTCTCCTAAGTTCCACAAGGGTTTGTGGGTAAGCTATGATTTAAACTTTTAACCCCTCCCACTTTTTGATTACACAACTATTTAGAAGGAAATTTTATTTCTGATGTGAGCAAGCTGCTCTGGAAATGCTTCATCTGGGATCTGCTTTTGTTATTTATGCTTGTAAAAAACCAACCAACCAACCAACCAACCAACCTCCATCCATCCATCCATCCATCCATTCATCCATTCATCCATCCATCATCTTTACCCACTTATTCCTTTTTGGATCATGGGGGTCACTGGTGCCCACATCCAGCTATCACTGTGCAAGAGGCGGGGGACACCCTGGACAGGTCTCCTGTCCATCGTAATATCCTCTGCCTGCACCTCCATCTGCCCATCTGCAGAAAACCACTCATCTAGAAAACTACAAAACATTCTCTATTCACATCTCTCAGCGACGGGAGTCATCGGAGTACTGCTTGTTTAATTTGTAAACCTGATGAGGTGCAGATGTTCGGATGCAGAAAACTTTCAAATAGACACAAGTTGCAAACAGTCGTTCTTCCTGCTTTTATGCTGAAATATAAGAGCAGACTGTTGAAGCAGTTCTCTGTGTTTTGTCCACCGTCTGCACTGCAGTGAGTCTTATCAGAGGGTGGACGCTGAGCTGGTTCCATCACAATATCTGGAAGAACAGTTACTGGAAAACAACAAGATTTCAGCCGTGTGTGTGTGTGTGTGTGTGTGTGTGTGTGTGTGAACATGATAAGGCTGTCTGTGTGTGTGTGTGTGTGTGTGTGTGTGTGTGTGTGTGTGTGTGAACATGATAAGGCTGTCTGTGTGAGTCTGAGACAACTCACAGCTGGTGGTGGGCTTGTCCAGTTCAAATCACATACCATTCATTCTCAGCCGCACTCCTCTTTCAGCAGTCAGTCAGTCACTCTCTCTGCCCTCTGCTGCCTTCACTCATCCTCCTCTTCCTCCATCACCACTCAGTGTCTCCTTCTCCTCACCCCCTTTGCCACCTCTCATCTGTCAGACCTGCAGTTCTTCCAGGTCAGAGCTAACAGCCCAGCCTTCCAGCCACTTGCCTCTCTGTTCTCTGGAGCTCGGCCACCATATAACCCACCTGTGTTTGGAATTCAAACTTCTGGACTTCATCTACTGGATTACTGGCTTCTGCCTCCTCTGGTCCTGCTCAGAAATAATTATATTATTTCTCCTTTGCTCACCTATTGTTTCCCATAGATTAAAGTACCGAAGAAGACTGAAAGGAGCCAAAGGCAACAAAGTAACAAATAACAAATAATACACCTGCAGACAATATGCGCTGATGAGGCTCCTAGTTGTATGTAAGGCCGATGCTGAGATTACTTTGATGCTGCCTGGGGCATTACCTTGCCAATGATTCGTGCTCTCAGACCTTTGTGCATTTCTTGAGCTTGTGATTTCTTCATTCAACCTTTATTTATACAGGTTAGTCTCATTGAGTTACGAGGACTCATGTACGAAAGCGACCTTTATTTATGATCTTTCCAGTCTGCCACCTGAGACCTACCTGTGCCCTCGGATCCTCACGTGAACCTCTGGAGTCTCACCTGTGCTGCTCTCCTGTGTCTCCAGCCACATGCTCTCTCTTGTGCTCTCTTGACCTTCTATGAGCTACTAAGGATTCAGGAACCCTCAACCAAACCATCACATAACATCTATACTATAGATGTTTGGTGTAAGAAGAAGAAGATTAATTATTTACATTTACAAACTGGAATCTATGAAATAAATGTGATTTAAACCATTTTAGAGCCATTCCTGTAATTACAATATACTATTCAAGCCTCTCTAGTAAAATATTGTGATCAACTGTATCAAATGCAGCACTGAGGTCTAACAGGACCAGTATAGACACAAGTCATTGTCTGAGGCCATGAGAATATCATTGGTGACTTTTACTAGTGCAGTTTCTGTGCTATGATGAGCTCTAAACCCCGATGAAACTCTTCAAACAGATTATTTCTGTCGGAATCCCATTGTCTGCAGCCCTTTCCAAGATGGCCGCCAATTGACACCAGCTGACGGTCATCCATCTAATGAGGAGCTCCACTACTTAAGGCTGCAGTCCAGTGAGATCCAATGCTGGAGCATTGTACCTCAATCGGTATTTATGACTTCAGCCAGTGAATATCAATCTGATAAGAGTTCTTACCTTTTGATCTTGTGTCCACAGTTTTGTGAATCCTTGGATCCTGATTTCCGTCTGCCAGTTCCTGCCTTGTTGCCACTCGCCTGCCAAACCACTCTGGAGTCCTGAGTCCTTTCAGAACCTCGACCCAACATCCCCCTGTAAGATAACAAACAGAGCATCAGTTTTTGATCCACCTATCCCACCAGAAGGACCCTGACCCTGTTCTCTCTTCCAGGCACTCCCAAGACCCCAAGTGTTCCATTTCACCTGTACATAATAAACACTGTGAATAATTGTTACTCTGAGTTGTGCCTCTGTTCTGGTCTCGTACCACTCTGGGTTCAGTCGGTCCTTACAGAATGCTCCAGCCATAACCGACCCAGAACGAGACCAGAAACGAGCAAACTCTGTCCTATTTCCAGATGGATCGTATGACCATGGTCGAGGAGACACTTCAACGGGTCTTGGCTCAACAAGACGCCGCACAGGAAACCATGAAGGAACTTGGAGGTATGGTTTATACTTTAACCCAAAGCCTCACACCCTCAACTCCTGCTGCTTCCTCTGTTAGAGACACTCCTAACACGACGCCCGAGACCGGTGCCTCAAACCAGCAGCTAATTACAAAACCATCTGAACTATTTTCTGGAGACCCTCATTCATGTGGAGGATTCCTCCTGCAGTGTAAACTAGCATTCAGAGCGGCCCCTCAGCTTTACACAACAGAAGCCGCTAAAATCACGTATTTCATCAGTCAACTGAAGGGTGACGCACTGAGTTGGGCAAATTCCTACTTACAGTTTCACAACATTGACTATATCACCTTTGATACCTTGTTAAAGGAATTCAGCCGAATCTTCGACCGACCACTACAACAACCCAACGCCGTAAAGCGGCTCCTTGGACTTCGTCAGGGAGGTCGGCCTGTCGCAGAACATGCTCTGGAGTTCCGTATCCTCGCTGCCCAGACCGGATGGAACGACCTAGCACTTAAAGGTACTTTTTTAAGTTCCCTCTCCGATTTCATCAAGGACCAGATCGCCGCTAGAGATGAACCTGAGAGTTTTGACGAGCTAATCGACCTAGCGGGTGCTATTGACGAGCGCTTCCGGGAGCGGAGGAGAGAGAAGGACTACAACTCCCGTCATCGTTCCACTTCCGGATTCGATACGTCATCAGGTGAGCCCCGCACCCACAAGAACTAGTTTTCGAACTACAAATCCCAGGGAGACAGAGATCCCGTGTCATTTCCTCGTCACGTCGTTCCCACAGAACGTTTTCGTTCATTTTCTGAACCTGAGCCCATGCAAATAAATAAATTTCGTCTGTCTCCTGAGGAGAGACAAAGACGCAGTGACATTAATGCCTGCATGTACTGTGGAAAGACCGGGCACTACCGGAGAGATTGCCCCCTCCTGGGGGGAAACGAGAACGCCCGCCAATAAAGAGAGAGATATTGGTGGGTACTTCTGCTCTCTCCTCCGCCTGCAGACTGTTATTACCCACACTTATCCAAATCCACCACAATCATCATCCTGTTCCAGCTTTGTTGGATTCTGGCGCAGAACAAAATTTGATTAGTTTGGACTTGGTTCAAGGGTTGTCTCTGCCCACTCGGGAGATTCCTCCCATCTGTATAGCTGGGGTTACTGGTGAAACTTTAGACCAGATTACTCTAAAGACTTCTGACCTTCGTCTAATAACTTCAGGTAATCATCACGAGTCTATTGATTTTTATGTGTTTAAAGCTTCCACTCCCCAACTTATTCTTGGATACCCTTGGTTAAAGAAGCACAATCCGACTATTAACTGGGAGTTGGGGAGAATTGAAAAGTGGAGTGACAAATGTCTAGCACAGTGCCTACGTTCTGCTGTCACATGTCAACCTGTGGAAGTTGTGCCACACGAGGAGGTAGACGTCTCTGAGATCCCATCTGTTTACCATGATTTGGCTCCCGTTTTTAGTAAACAACATGCTTTGTCTCTACCTCCCCACCGTCCCTATGATTGTACAGTCAACCTCCTACCTGGTGCCACATTACCGGCTAGTCGTTTGTATAACCTGTCGAGACCTGAAAGGGAGTCTATGAAGAAGTACATTGAGGAATCACTTGAATCAGGCATAATACGTCCTTCTACGTCACCTGTAGGTGCTGGGTTTTTCTTTGTGGGAAAGAAGGATGGGACTTTACGTCCATGTATTGATTATAGGGGTCTTAACAACATCACAATAAAGAATAAATATCCACTACCTCTGATTGATTCCATATATGAACAACTCCCGTCAGCTACCATCTTTTCTAAATTGGATCTCAGAAACGCCTACCACTTGGTGCGAATTAAAGAGGGGGACGAGTGGAAAACCGCTTTCAAGACACCACTCGGACATTTTGAGTATTTGGTTATGCCTTTTGGTTTGTCCAATGCACCTGCTGTGTTCCAGGCCTTGATCAATGATGTTCTGCGTGACTTTATAGGGGACTTTGTTTTTGTTTACTTGGATGATATTCTTGTTTATTCTAGAGACGAGAAGGAACACTGTAACCATGTACGTAGAGTCCTTCAGAGACTTTACGAGAACCAGTTATTTGTTAAAGGAGAGAAATGTGAGTTTCATGTGAAGTCAGTGTCATTCTTGGGGTTCATTTTTGAGAGTGGGTGTTATCGTACTGACCCCGAAAAGACCAGAGCAGTGGAGGAATGGCCAGTCCCGGAGAACAGGAAACAGCTTCAGCGTGTCCTTGGTTTTGCAAACTTTTATAGGCGATTCATAAAGGACTATAGCCACATTGCCGTAGCTCTCTCTCAACTCACCTCCATAAACCTGGTCTTCAAGTGGACTCCCAAGGCAGAAGCCGCCTTCAACAGACTGAAGAAACTATTTTCTTCTACGCCAGTTCTATGCCATCCTGACCCAAGCCATCAATTCATCCTGGAGGTAGATGTCTCAGACTCTGGGGTAGGTGCCGTTTTGTCACAACATTCTCCCAAAGACAACAAGGTCCACCCTTGTGCCTTTTTCTCACGACGATTATCACAGGCTGAGAGGAACTATGATGTTGGCAACCGCGAGTTATTGGCAGTGAAACTGGCATTAGAAGAGTGGCGCCATTGGTTGGAGGGCACTCCTACCCCTTTTTTAATATGGACAGACCACAAGAACCTTACGTACCTGAGAGAGGCAAAGAGATTGACCCCCAGACAGGCACGATGGTCCCTTTTCTTTAACCGGTTTAACTTTGTTCTGACTTTCAGACCTGGCTCAAATAATGTTAAACCAGATGCTCTCTCCCGTCAGTTCTCTTCCCCAGATTCTCCAGACATTGAGGAAACCATTATTCCACCCGTCTCTGTCGTGGGAGTTCTCACCTGGCCCATGGAGAAGGAAGTAATGGACGCTCAAAGGGCTGAACCTGACCCTGGCACAGGTCCCCCCGGCAAACTTTTCGTTCCCTCCAATATGAGGGGTAAGGTATTGGACTGGCTTCATTCACACAAACTGTCCTGTCATCCTGGCACCTCCCGTATGCTCTCTTTGGTTAAGACTCATTTCTGGTGGCCCACACTCACCCAAGATGTCAAGTCCTATGTTTCAGCCTGTCCGACCTGTGCTAGGAACAAGATTGGTAATCAGCCTCCTGCCGGACTCCTCCAACCCTTGCCCACGCCCGGCCGTCCTTGGTCTCATATTGCTGTAGACTTCGTCACGGGTCTACCCCCTTCTGAAGGTAATACCGCCATCTTCACCGTCATCGACCGTTTTTCGAAGGTTGCTCATTTCATTCCCCTACCCAAGCTTCCCTCTGCTTCTGAGACGGCTCACCTTCTTGTCACACATGTGTTCCGCATTCATGGTATCCCCTCCGACATTGTGTCGGATCGGGGACCCCAGTTTATCTCGCAGGTCTGGAAGAGTTTTTGCACCACTTTGGGGGCTACAACCAGCCTCACTTCAGGCTATCACCCTCAATCTAATGGTCAGGCTGAGCGGTGTAATCAGGAACTTGAGACTGCTCTCCGGTGCGTCGCCGAACGTAACCCCTCAGCCTGGAGCAAGCATCTGATTTGGGTTGAGTATGCCCACAACGCTCACAAGTCCTCTGCCATAGGTATGTCCCCGTTCGAGGCTTCTCTTGGATACCTTCCCCCCTTGTTTCCCAGTCAGGAGATCAACGTTCCAGTTCCGTCTGTCCTGCACCACTTCCGCCGTTGCCGGCGGGTCTGGCGGGAGACAAAGGCGGCCCTCTCACGTACGGCTGCTCAGAATAAGACATTTGCTGACCGCCGTCGCTCTACGGCTCCTGTGTACAAGGTGGGTCAGAAAGTTTGGCTCTCCACAAGAAACATTCCTATTAGGGGCACCTCGAGGAAGATGGCTCCTCGTTTCATCGGACCTTTCCCGATCACGAGGATTGTCAACCAGTCTGCGGTTCGTCTTCAACTCCCCTCGTCTATGCGGATTCACCCCACGTTCCACGTCTCTCAGGTCAAGCCGGTCTCCGAGAGCCCTCTGTGCCCGCTCTCCGACCTTCCTCCTCCTGCCCGGTTGATCGACAACCACCCGGCCTTCACTGTCCGGGCCATTTTGGACGTTCGTCGCCGTGGTCGAGGTTTTCAATACCTGGTTGATTGGGAGGGTTATGGACCTGAGGAGCGGTCTTGGATTCCCCGCTCGTTCATCCTGGATCCCAGCCTCATTACTGCCTTCTTCAACGCCCACCCGGAGAAGCGTCGCGGACCGCCCGGAGGCATTTCTTGAGGGGGGGGGTACTGTCGGAATCCCATTGTCTGCAGCCCTTTCCAAGATGGCCGCCAATTGACACCAGCTGATGGTCATCCATCTAATGAGAAGCTCCACTACTTAAGGCTGCAGTCCAGTGAGATCCAATGCTGGAGCATTGTACCTCAATCAGTATTTATGACTTCAGCCAGTGAACATCAATCTGATAAGAGTTCTTACCTTTTGATCTTGTGTCCACAGTTTTGTGAATCCTTGGATCCTGATTTCCTTCTGCCAGTTCCTGCCTTGTTGCCACTCGCCTGCCAAACCACTCTGGAGTCCTGAGTCCTTTCAGAACCTCGACCCAACATCCCCCTGTAAGAGAACAAACAGCATCAGTTTTTGATCCACCTATCCCACCAGAAGGACCCTGACCCTGTTCTCTCTTCCAGGCACTCCCAAGACCCCAAGTGTTCCATTTCACCTGTACATAATAAACACTGTGAATAATTGTTACTCTGAGTTGTGCCTCTGTTCTGGTCTCGTACCACTCGGGGTTCAGTCGGTCCTTACAATTTCTTTGTAGATGTTCCCAATACAGTATTGACTTGCAAGTATTTTCTCAAGAATTTTGAAATTACTATTAGGTTAGATACAGGTCTATAATTGGCCTGAATCAAGATCTGGCTTTTAAAGTAAAGGTTTGATTACAACAACCTTAAAGTGTTGTGATTCGTAATCATTCATTAAAGACTAATTAATCAGATCCAAAATGATGGTTTAATTAGTGAAAATACCTCTTTAAACAGTCGGGATGGGATCTAGCAGACATGTTGATGGTTATGATGAAGCTATTAATTTTGAGAATTCAGAGAGCTCAACAGGACAAAAACATTCCAAACATAAATCGGGTTCTAGTGACATTTCTAATGCTGCCTCATCTGACAGGAAATCAGAGGCAATAGTAGGAAGGATGGTTTGAATTTTTTTCTCTAACTGAAATAATTTTATTTGTAAAGAAAATCTTATGAAGTCATCAGGGGCGGCCGTGGCGTAGTGGTAATGGCAGTCGTCCCCCGATCGGAAGGTTGGCGGTTCGAATCCTGGTTCCCCACACCATGTGTCGTTGTGTCCTTGGGCAAGACACTTAACCCCGAGTTGCTCCCGGTAGGACTGGAAAGCACCTTGCATGGTAGTCTGCCGCTACCGGTGTATGAATGTGTGTAGCATTCAATGTGTGTAGCGCTTTGAGATTTTCACTAATGAAAAGCGCGTTATAAATTGAATTCATTATTATACAGGTAGTCCCCGATTTACGAGCGCTCTGATCTACGAGGTTCCAGACTTACGAGCTGGCGAATTTTTGGAAAAAACGCAAAAAATACTGAGTTTTCATGTGTTTTTTCACCACAGTTCGTTAGCTAAACATGTGGACACACGTTTCCGATCATTTTTATGCACTCATAAGCAGTTTTTTGATGAAAAACGAGTGTTTGTAGTCGCGCTAGCGAAACCGTTCCAATTTACGAGCGAAATTCCGGACTTACGAGAGACATGGCAACCGTTCCGAAATACGAGATTTCCGGTTTACGAGCGCCTCGTTGTAACGGATCTCGCTCGTAAATCGGGGACTACCTGTATTGTTATTATCAGACAAGTGGTTCAGCAGAGATGTGGGAGTTCAGATTTCTCAGCATCCTGAAGTCACGAGATGGCCCCAACAAGCCACACCTGTGGGCAATTTCCTCGATGAGCTGCAGGAGTACAAAAGGCTGCAGAAGACATCTCTTCACTGCTGCCTACCCGTGGTTGTGCTACTAGCTACATTATCTTGTGATATGAAAAGACCTTGTGTTCTCTGTGTGTTTAAGCATTGACGTCTACCTGATCCCAGACTCCCCCTGTATGACCCTGAGTTTCTCCTCAGCTGTCTCCTTACCTTCCAACCACTTGACAACCTCAACCTGAGACTTGCCTTGGATGTCTTCCTTCATCTTTCTGGAGCCATTAGATCCCTTGCTCTTTTGATGATCCATAACTCCATCTGTCCCGAGTCAACACGGAGTGCTATTTAGGTATTTTTAAATTATGTCGGCGCAATCAGGTACGATCTGTTGTTTGTTTTTATTTGGGGAGAGTCTATTAATGAGAGTTTTGGATGATTTACTGTTTAAAAAAGATATATGTCAGACGTGAGGTCTATCTGCCGACATCTGCTTGCTAACAGACATTAGCATAGCTCCCGAGTCAACACGGGTGCTATTTAGGTATTTTTAAATTATGTCGGCGCAATCAGGTACGATCTGTTGTTTGTTTTTATTTGGGGAGAGTCTATTAATGAGAGTTTTGGATGATTTACTGTTTAAAAAAGATATATGTCAGACGTGAGGTCTATCTGCCGACATCTGCTTGCTAACAGACATTAGCATAGATCCGAGTCAACACGGAGTGCTATTTAGGTATTTTTAAATTATGTCGGCGCAATCATGTACGATCTGTTGTTTGTTTTTATTTGGGGAGAGTCTATGTGTACATTAACTCATACGCTGCTTTGCCACTTTGCCACTTTGCAAATGTCAATGCTAGAAACCTTTAGTTTATTTTAGTTATACTTTTTATACTCTTTTTTTTATACTAGTATGCAAAAACTCAGGACAGTATTATGTTCATTAAATGTTTAATGTTTTAGTTTTAGAGTTGGTGTAAATTTTCATACTCTTATACCACTATGCAAAAACTCAGGACAGTGTTAGTTTTACTATTTTATGCTTATGTCTATTATTATATGTTTCAGTGTTTCAATGTTTAGATGTTTACTGTTGCACCGAGGGACTGAGAGAAACGCAATTTCGGTCCTGTGTATGTCCTGTACAGTACATATTGCAGATCTGACAATAAAGTTGACTTTGACTTTGACTT
>JBBPBX010000803.1:63396-117218 GCA_038048925.1 Garcialebias charrua
TGGGAGGTGCGTCGTAACCGCGAAACGTTGTAAGACAAGGACGTCGTAACCTGAGGACTACCTGTACTGTCTGAACTTTAGCTAAAAGCTGCTGGAAAGGTTCATATGAACTGAATTTGAACAGCTGATATTTGCTTAAAGCAGGAAAATAAAAGCTGAAAGCAAAAGAGAAACAGCAGAAATCTGTACAAAAAGCTGAAACAAGCAGAGAGATAATTATAAAATATGCTGAAATTATTAAAAAGGTATAGCTGAAAAAGCTAAAATAGCTGAAATAGGCAGAGAGAAGCTGAAAGGAGCTTAAACATCTGTAATTATTCGAAAGAAGCACAAAATGTGGAAATTAGCAAAAAACACAAAAACAGAAAATAACAAAAATCTTAAATGAGCAGGAAAAAAGATTAAATTAGCACAAAAAATATAACCAAAAAAAGCAAATAAAATCCATCCATCCATTCATTATCTTCCATTTGTTCCAAAGTCGGGTCGTGGGGGCAGCAGCTTGAGCAGGGAGGCCCAGACGTCTTGTTCCACATCCACCTCTTCCTGCTCTTCAGGGAGGACTCCAAGGTGTTACCAGGCCAACCAAGAGACATAGACTGTTCAGCATGTCCTGGGTCAGGGTCTCTTCCCAGTCAGACATTCAAGAAGCACCTCACTAGGGAGGCACCCAGGAAGCATCCTTACCAGATGCCAGACACCTCAACTGGCTCCACTCGATGTGGAGGAGCAGCGGCTCTACTCTGAGTCTCTCCCAGATAACTGAACTTCTCACCCTATCTGTAACGGAGAGTCCAGCTACCCTATAGAGGAAACTCATTTCAACCTCCTGTATCCATGATCTCATTCTTTCAGTCACTACCCAGAGTTCATGACCAGAGGTGAAGGTAGGAATGTAGATTGATGGAGAGCTTTGCCTTACAGCTCAGCTCCCTCTTCACCACAACGGACCGGCACAGAGTCCGCAATATTGCAGACACTGTACCAATCCATTTGCCAATCTCACACTCAATTCTTCCTTCACTCGTGAACAAAATCCCAAGATACTTGAACTCCTCCACTTGAGGCAGAACCTCACCCTCGACCTAAAGAGAACAATCCACCCTTTTACGACTGAGGGCCATGGCCTCAGCTTTGGAGGTGCTGATTCTCATCCCAGTCACTTCACACTCTGCTGTGAGCTGCTCCAGTGAGAGCTGAAGATCACGGCATGATGATGCCAACTGGACCACATCATCCTCAAACAGCATTGAAGGAATCCTGAGGCTACTAAACCGGACTCCATCCACCCCATGGCTGCACCAAGAAATTCTGTCCATAAAAGTTATGAACAGAATCAGTGACAACGGGCAGCCTTAGCAGAGTCCAACTCCCACCCTGAAGGGGTTCGACTTACTATCGGCAATGTGGATAAAGTCTCACATTGTTTGTATAGGGACCGAACAGCCTGTAACAACGGGCCAACAATCCCATACTCATGGAGCACCCGCACATTGTACTTCAAGGAATGCAGTCAAATGCCTTCTCCAAGTCCACAAAACACATGTAGACTGGATGGGCAAACTCCCTTGACCTCTTGAGTACCCTAGTGAGGGTAAAGAGCTGATAAAGTGTTCCACAGCCAGAACAGAACTTCCGTTGTTCCTCCTGTATCTGAGGTTTAACCAATGATCAGACTCTCTTCACCTTACCCCTGAATAGACCTTACCAGGGAGGCTTATGAGAGTGATGCCCCTATAATTGGAGCATACCCTCTGGTCCCCCCTTTTAAACAGGGGAACTACCACCCCAGTCTGCCAATCCAGTGGCACTGCCCCCTATGTCCACATAATGTTGCAAAGGCATGTCAGCCAAGACAGCCCCACAACATCCAGAGCCTTTATGAAATCAGGGTGGATCTCATTCACCCCTGAACCCTGCCACCACAAAACATTTTAACTACATCTGTGAACTCAGCCACGATTATGGACAGACCCACCCCTAAGTCCCCCGTCCCTGCTTCCTCCATGGAAGACATGCTGGTGGGATTGAGAAGGTCTGAGAAGGATTCCTTCCACCTCCTGACAACATCACTAGTTGAGATCTACAGCATCCTACCTTCACTACACACAGTGTTAGTAAAGTTCTGCTTTCCCCTCCTCAGCCGCCTGATCATTTGCCAGAATCCCCTCGGATCTGATCGAGAGTTTCTATCTTAGGGCTCACCAAACTCCTCTCACATCCAAACTTTTGCTTCAGCAACAGTCATGGTTGTGGCCTGCTAGGCCCCCCATTACTCATCAGCTGCCTCCCGAGTCCCATCAGCCAACAAGGCCCAATAGACTCCTTCAGCATGACAGCCTCCCTAGCCTGAAGTGTCCACCACTGAGTTCGAAGATGGCCACCAAGACACCAAGAAGCTTGCGGTCACAGCTCAAGACAACCACCTCAACAATTGAGGCCCAATCGGATGCAATGTCCCCTGCCTCAGCTGGGATGCGATTAAAGCCCTCCTGGATGTATGAGTTGAAGACTTGGGATCCGGAGGACCCTGGTTCGAACCCCAGTCACGGCATAGTTTTGTGGTGTGTTTGAGCAGCACACCTAATCACAACTGCTCCCCGGCGCGCTTTCTATAGCTGCCCGCTGCCACCTGGTGGTGATTGGGTTAAATGCAGAGTCAAATTTCGTCTTGTGTGGAAACATGCATAGATGACAAAAATATGACATTATTATTATTATTAAGACCTTTCTGATGGATTATTCTGTCAGGTGCTTTCAGCAATCCTTCACTACATGTTCTGGTCTACCAGGTCTCGTCGGCCTGGTAGACCCAAACTGCCATTTGATCAACTCACTACCAAGTGGTGATCAGCTGACAGCTCAGCTCCTCTAGCAGTATCCAAAACAAACAGCTGCAAATCAGATGACACAACTGTAAAGTCAGTCATCGATCTACAACCTAAGGCACCCTAGTACCTTGTGCTCTTAGCTTGGTGCCTCTCACCATGGGCAACTCCAGAGTGTAATAAGGTCCAGCCCCTCTCAAGGAGATTGGTTCCAGAGCCCATGCTATGCGTCAAGGTGATCACAACTGTATCTAGTCAATAACACTCAACCTCACGCACAAGCTCAGGCTCTATCCCAGCCAGAGAGGTAACTTTCCATGTCCCAAGAGCCAGCTTTGGTAAGCCAGGGTCAGAGCTCCAAGGACCCTGTCAGTGGCCACTGCCTATGGAATCATGCAGCCAACTTGTATGGCCCCCTCCTGCAGGTGGTGGGCCCACATTAAGGGAAACCCACGTTGCTCGTTTGGGTTGAGCCCCACCGGGCCACATGGGTAGAGAACCAGTCACCAGGTGCTTGTCTATTAGCCACTCCCCCAGGCCTGGCTCCAGGGTGGGGCTCCAATAACCCATGCAAGGGACACTGCTGTTTTTTGTCCCTATGAGTCTAATGCCTCCTACCCACCGCCCCCGGCGTCGGGCGGCCGAAGCGGCCGGATAACACCGGTTTACATTCAAAGTCTATGGAGGAGACGCGTGGAGTCACGGGGAACAAGGAAGCGGCGAGATTCAACTGATCGAAGCGGCGCGACGGCAGCCTGCACACGCACGCGCGCGTCGCCGTCGAGCCGCAGACGTCCCAAATGTTGATCTCTGGCGGCTCGACGCATCCGGCAAACAGTCGGGAGAGCCTCGCTATCTGATTACACAACCACAACGGGACTTTTTTCGGACTTTTTAAACTCACCGGATCCAGCCTCCAGGAATTGGAACCAAACTCCGGTAAGAAACGTGGCATTTTTACAGTTGCTGCTGACAGGCTGCTGTACTCTCCAGTGTAGATCACCCCAAACATAAAAAAAAGTTTTAATCTCATCGAAGACCGTCGGAGGTGCAGTTAAAACAACAACTGAACCCGGAAAACAAGCCAGAGACCCCTCCCTCTGCTACCCCCTAGTGTACGTCATCAGACGGTGTTCAGTGGCCAGTGGGACCGTGACCAGCGGCAAAAAGGGGACGGCAGGCGCGTTTGCAGTTGTGCGGTGGGTAGGAGGCGTTAGGAATCACTCTTTGTCTGGCATGTCACTTGGGACCAATCTGCCTTGGGAGACCCTACCAAGGACAATTACAATTTCCCCTGCCATTATAGCTCCTAGGATCATTCATGCTCACAAACTCCTCCACTACGATAAGGTGGCAATTCAAGGAGGAGTAGCCGAGTTAGCGTGATGATGAATTCTGTTCTGGTTGTTGTCGACCATAAAGTGACCTGAACGTCAAAACCGTAAACGACCTTTTAAGTTTTTAGCTGTTTTAGTCACTGTAACAATAACGCAACCATCCTTAAGGTAGTGCAACATGTGTGAGGTAACAGAGTTTGTCTTATGTGTTCTTAAAAATGTAATCTCCGTCCGATGCCACCAGCGACGCACTCGCTGCGTGACGGAAGTGACAAGCATCTAAACAGAGCGCAACGGGCGCCTTGACGCCCCGCAGGGCAGACTCCGACGCTTCCCTCTGACATCTGACACATCAGCTTCAAGTCGTGCTGACACTTCTGCTCTGCTTCCCCTCTGACATGCACACAAACTCACAAAAAATAATGCTAAAATAAAAAAACATGAACCGGAGTTGCTCTCGATGCACGCTCAAATGCTCCGCAGCACTCATGGGTACCCTCTTGAACCTGTTCACTCATGAGCAGAGTCTGGATCCACATGTGTGTGGGATTTATTTAGTCCACATTTGCATACGAACATAAAAACACATGGATGTGCAGGCAGACAGGCAGTCAGACAGACAGACAGGCAGACACTGCTTGCAGGAGGAAGACTCCCTGTCCATCTGCCCATCTTTGAACCCTCCTCTCTGCCGTAAAGCTACACAAGCATGAATAATTTGGTAGTTAATAAACACACACGTTTCTTTAACCCTGAAATCCCACAGGCAGTTTATTTTTTTATTTTTTTTTAACCTTTTTTAAGGTTTCCACTTAAAAGTTCCACACATGGAGTCAGCATCATCTCTGAGGGCAAAACCAGACTTCAGCTCTGTGGAGAAAACTGTGGAATCTGATAATTTTAACAAAAAGAAAAGAAAAACGTAGATCTAAAATTTCAGCTTCTCTTAGGTTTAACTCGTTTCAGCAACTCTCTAATCAGAGACTTAGATCGATTTTATGATTTACCGGTACTTAATTAATCAGTCATGTATGAATTCAGTTTTGCTTTTAAAACAACTTGAGGTATTTTAATCTGTTTCCTTACTTGAAAAGAGATCAACATCACCCTGGTTCAGTTCAACTAAATTTCACTTAATTTTTTTCTCTGTTTTAGTATTGCATGTTAATAAATTCAAATCAAACATAACAAAATGTGACTGTTGTTTAGATAGGATAACTTTGCTAATGTCACAGGAGTCCAATGAGAAAATCAGCAATCTGTTTTAACAAACAGGGCAGCACGGTGGCACAACTGGTAGAGCTGCTGCCTCTCAGCGAGAAGGTTGCCGGTTCAAATCCCGGTCCTGGTCCTTTCTGGGTGGAGTTTGCATGTTCTCCCCGTGCATGCGTGGGTTTCCTCCGGGTACTCCGGTTTCCTCCCACAGACCAAAAACATGCACGTTAGGCTGATTGGTGACTCTAAATTGACCCTAGGTGTGAGAGTGAGAGTGGATGGTTGTTTGGTGTGAGTGGGACAGGTCCCTCTTGTAAATGAGTCCCCGTGACTCAACGAGGCTAGCCTGTATAAATAAAGGTTGAATGAATGAATGAAAACAAAATTCAAAGTTGTCTTGAGTTTTATTTTTTATTTTTTTGTTTTCCTTTTTTCCAGATGCATTATGGTATACTCTCTGTATGTACTTAAACTTTCTTTTGTCCTGCCCATAACATCTGAAAGGAAATTTAATGAAACATGAAAAACTTGTGTGCTGTATGATGTTATCTTGTTCAAGATAAGTTGATTTTAGTTTACAACTTTGGCCTAATCATGATTAATTAATTTTAGTACACAGAGTAGTGTGGACTGACAGCGAGAAAAAACACATTCAAGTAGAAGGCACGTGATTCTTTTTAGGTGTCAAAAGGGTTTAGGTAGGATTTTCTCCTATTTGTTTAGCAAGCCTGGGAGGGTGAAGGATCGCAGGTGGATGGCAGCACTTGGTGAAAAAGGTGAGTAGAAAGAGTTGGAGAGTGGCAGGGCAGAATTCATTGACTGATCCAAAGAGGTTGTTTGTTGGCTGACTGCAAGAAGACTGGAGAAGGTCCAGGAGAAGGTTCCAGAGAGGGGTTCTACTTAGCAGGCACAAGGAGACGGGATGGCGATGAGGAGGAACCACGGAGTCAGGACATTTGGTAGCATAGCAGAGAGGAAATAATCCAAAAGTCTTTAAGTACACCAGTAGCTCGTCAGACAGGATCAGCCATGGTGATATGGCTCCACCCTGCCACTCAGAGGGTGCATGGAAGTGGTTACAGAGGACACTGGAATCCTACAATAGCCCACTTTCAAGAATCAGCTGTAGGCTATCCAAAACATTTCTCATGGTGATACTATTAAAACAACTAATTGTGTTGCTGAGGACCTTTCAAGTAAATGAGTACGGTATATCATTGAGGTAAATGAACACACAAACGTTCAAGAAATCATGGAGAATTTCATTGACCTAAGCCTGGATGACATTGGGGGCATTTGTCATGCCAAAACACATATTCAGATAGTCAAAATGTCTCAAAGTTGTTTTGAAGGTCCAGTTTGGTGGATAGTGGCATTGTGGAGCTCTTTGTAAACAGAGTCAATAAGTGGTAAGGGATACTTGTTCTTTATTGCCATCTGATTCAGTTCTCTGTGATAACGGCCTTAGGGTCTTGTCTTTCTTAGCCAAAAAGAAGAATCCAGTCCCCACGAGAGATGTAGAGGGCCAAATGATTCCTGATGCTAGTAGCATTATAGTTCATCGTCTCCTTTTCAGTGCCCAACCGACTGTATAATCTGCTAGGAAGCAGAGGGGCGCCTGGAAGGTGATCAATGGCACAGTTGTAAAGCCTGTGAGGTGGTAGTAAGAGAGCCTTCTGTTTATTAAGTACTAGAGCCAAATCATAATAACCAGGAGGAATCTTAGTAACATAGATATTTTCAGGATTTTCTGGGATCTTGACTGATGATGTAACAGCTGGTCTTAAACATTTTTCAAAACATATTTTACTCCAATTCTCTATCAAGTTTCTTCCCAACTTATTACCCGATTGTCTCTTTAGTCAGGTGTAGCCCAAAATAAAATGAGAAGTAGAGGAGTCAAACACACACAAAAAACTCACCCTTTTCATGATGGTTCCCGGAGATTACAAAATGGAAAACTTGGATCTTGAAGGGGATGGAAGAGATGACTGTCTCACTGGCCTGGCCAGAAAGAAAATCAACGGCGACAGGTTGAGTTAGTTCTTGAACTGGTATTTGCAGTCGATCGACTGGGTTTTTACAGATCAAGTTTTGCTTGGCACCTGAATCTTCCAGAACTGACATGGAGAGGTTCATCATATTAACACAAACTGTAGTAGGTAAAACTACGGTAGATGAAAACCAGGAGAGACTGAGGAGCTGCCCATCAATATCTCTTGGACTAATTTAAGTACTGTACTGTTTTTTGTTAAGCACTTTGGTCACCATCACCGTGGTTGTGTGAAGTGCTATAGAAATAAATAAATGAAATGGACTACTGGTGGTAATGTAATTTTAAATGGGCAGGACACAAGGTGATAAAGCTGCTGTATGTAGTTTCTGGAAAACGCTGGACTTAGAAAAATTTTGAACAGAGACACCTTTCTGGTCCCTCCCCCTTGCTCTCGGCTGACCTGCAACTCACCCTCCTTAGCTCCTCCTCCACAGCATGGCCTGTCTCGTGACTGGCCAGGTGGGGTTGGGACAGGCTGGGGGATGGGCGTGAGAAGCTCGTTCATGAACCAAACTCTGTTTTTATTGGCTGGTTAACGGCGGGTCACTGTGGGTTTTTAGAAATGCTTGTAGTACCACCGGGAGAAGCCAGTTTTTTTCAGAGATTACTTTGTCTAACATCAGTCTGTCAGGAGATAGTGACAGAGTGAAGAAATATATTAAAAATATATTTTTAGAAAAGTTACATACTGCAGCTTTAACCTGAGTAGATGCATTCTTTGTTGCTTATTTGATGCCATCTCTCCTCTGTTGTTAATTTAGTGCATTCAATTTGCATCAATTCGAGCTCTGACTAAACTAAAGGTTTTGGTGGGTCTGGGTTAGCCTGGTTAAAACCAGACCCTTGTCCTTCACTTCGCTTTGTACTAGGGTCTGGGACTTCTCCCATAGACAACGATTTCTCCGGTAGATTTTTGACCGGACCAATCAGAGAACAGAAGGCGGAGTTTTGAACGACGTCGACTGACGTCGTCAGTTAAAATGGCTGCCGCCACGAAGGAATTTTCATGAAAACAAGGTAAAAAACTATTATTTCTTTGCTGAGAAAAAATATATTTCTTAGCTGACGTTATATCAGAAGTGTTCCTGAGCTTAACAGTTCCTAAATCAATTCACGAAATGGTCAAATCTGCTGGATTTAAATTGTTTCGGTTTGACATTTTCCAAACAGCCTCGGGTGCGCTACGAAAATAAATGATAAAAAATCGAATTTTATCTCAAATGTTTAATCTAGGCCAACAGTCAGTAAATTAGAGCCATATAATTACACACTGGTAGCAGAAAAAATATCCACCGAGTGGTTTCTGAGCTATTTATCTGAATAGCCTGGACCTCGCCAGGCTAAACTAACAAAACTCCGCCTTCTGTTCTCTGATTGGTCCGGTCAAAAATCTACCGGAGAAATCGTTGTCTATGGGAGAAGTCCCAGACCCTAGTACAAAGCGAAGTGAAGGACAAGGGTCTGGTTTTAACCAGGCTAGGTCTGGGTTGGCTTGTCCAAAAAAATCTCTGAACAGTGGAAACAGGGTACTCACGGGACTTGTAGTTCTTTTCCTTATGTTGTCCTTGAAGGCAGTGATCAAGTCCAGATGGCGAGATTAATTCATTCGTCCAGATCTTCTGGTACATCTTGGGTGGCCAACTGAACATCTGATCATTTTAAGAATTGACAAATGCACTTCTCAATGTTTTTTCTTTCCATCTGGACTCTTCCTTGACAATCCAGAAGCAGATGGAGAATTCTGATACAGATATCCTCCCTTGGTGGAGTGACAACAGAACATGTGGATAAAGTCCTTTAAAAAGGCTTGAAAAGTTAAACTCTCAATAAGACGAGAGAAGAGATAAGCATGGGCCCATCGAAGTACCCTACCTTTAAGATAATTGATTATGTAAGTAATACAGGCAGAGTCAGAAGAGTAGGTCACTGGAGCTCGATTAAAAACTAAATTGCATTGAAGAATAAATCCTCCACAGTGATCTGGATTACCTTTAAAAAAAATCTCTGAAGGTCGGATGTCTGGCTCCCGGGAGGCAGCAGGAGTTGTGTTGAGTTCAGGAGCTGATCCAGGTTAAGTGCTGACACAATGAGCTTTGTAGTTGGCAAGAGAACAGAAGGTTTTTGGTTTATAGAATACATCATACCTTCTATAACCTCCATATTAGTTTTGGTGGTAAGAAGAGAATATTTTCATTTCTATCAATATGTTTATTTTGTAAGGTAATTGAATGGTGAATCTGCTTACTGCCAGTCTTAGTCTGGGAGTTGACACATTCAAGTAAAGGTGAGTGACTTCATTCACAGTGTCCAAAGGGTTTAGGTAGAATTTTCTCCTATTTGTTTGGCAGGCCTGGAGAGGAGGGTGAAAGTTCCCAGATGGATGGCAGCACTTGTTGAGAAAGGTGAGTAGAAGGAGTCAGAGTAACAGGCCAGAACTCTTATTAGACTGATCCAGAGAGGTTGTTTGTTTGCTGACGGTGAGGAGAATGGTGATGTCCAAGAGTTCTGCTCAGCAGGTACAAGGAGACTGGATGTCCACAAGGAAGAACCATGAAGTCAGGACAGTTGGTAGCATATTGTTCCAGCAGAGAGGAACTAATCCAAAAGTCCTTAAAGGTGCTATGTGTAACTTTCTGTAGAGTGCAGAACTTAGAAATATTTTCAACAGGCAAAGCATTCTGATCCCTCCCCCTCAGAGCCATATATGGCTCTGCCCCCCTTGCTCTGCTGAAATTCAAATTCAAGCTCTGTTTTTATTGGCTGATTCAAATTCAAGCTCTGTTTTTATTGGCTGGTTACAAACTCTGTTTTTATTGGCTGGTTAACGGCGGGTCACTCTGTGTTTTTAGTGTTTTTATAAATGCTGATAGAGAAGCAAGGGGACTATAGTTTTTTTCAGAGATTACTTTGTCTAACACCAGTCTGTCAGTAGATAGTGACAGAGTGAAGAAATATGTTAAAAATATATTGTTAGAAAAGTTACAGACTGCACTACAAAGTTACATAGTGCAGCTTTAATTACACCAGTAACTCATCAACCAGGATCAGGATCAGCTGTGGTGGTATGGCTCTGCCCTGCCACTCGGAGGCTGTATGGTGACAGAGAACACTGGATTTCTACAGGTATGAAAGGCACGCGCAACATGCATTTCATCAAGGAATGATCAGCCTTTAATAAAATAAAAACCTTCAGTTTGCAGCCAAAATGAAAATGATGTGGTTTAAATGATCTCCTGGCCTAATTTGATTTGATTTAAATTAGTTTGATGGTCCTTTCTGCACTCAAACACAAAAAGTACTCTTCTTTATTCCCATGATGTCGTTTTGGGAAATTGCGTCATTAATTTCTGTCATTTTATTCTGTTCATATCAGCAAATTCAGCAGTGCTACTAAATTTATTTAAATGTCCCAAGGTGCTCTTCCAGCGTTTTGTTGTAGTTTTTTTTTATATGCATGAATTTAAAATGAGCTGAAAAACAAATGTTCTTAAAGCTCCCTCCTTTTTAATACAAACTGTCCTGAAGCAAACATCATTTTGAAACAAATACAGAACATTTTACAGCCTTTATGTTTTTGTGTGTGAATGTATTTGTTTCTAACGGGTCTTCCAGGATCAACCGGATCATTAAGAATCCAAGAAAAATAAAAGCGTGTGTTAAAGTCCTGTTGGTTTGATCGTGACTCGCTCCTCGTTCGGTCTTGTCTCTGCTCAGACAACAAGCCTCCGGCCGATCGGACCGTGGTCATCGACGAGTACCGGTACCTGTCCCAGAAGCTGTTTGCAGCCGTCTCTGTGTTTGCCGGACTCGGCATCCTGTTCGGCATTGTCTGCCTGACCTTCAACATCTACAATGGAAACGTGCGGTGAGTCCACAAATGCTTCTTATTCTTTAAAATGAAAATATTTACTTAGAGAGCTGCGACAGTTTGTTTTCATTTCCAGCCATTCATCCACCCATCCATTTATCTGTTCATCCATCCTTTCATCCAATAATTCATCCGTCTGTCTGTCTGGTTCTGGAGTCAGGTCTCTGGAGAAGCAGCTGGATCAGGGAGATCCCTTCCAGCTCTTCTAGCAGGACACCAAGGTGTTCCCAGACCAGCTAATAGACATAGTCTCTTCATTATGTCTTCGGTCTTCCTCTGGGTCCTCCCAGTTGGACATGTCCAGAACACCTGGATGTGTCCAGGGTCCCTCGTTACCAGATATCTGAACCAACTCAACTGGCTCCTCTGGATGTGGAGCAGTGGCTCTACTCCAGTCTCTCCTGGAGAACTGAACTTCTCACCCTGTTTTTAAAGAGTCCAGCTACCCTGTGGAGGAAACATTTCAACGGCTTGTATCTGTGATTTCTTTCTTTCGGTCACTACCCAGAGTTCGTGGCCATAGATGAGGGTAGGAACGTAGACCAACCGGTAAACAAAGAGCTTTGCCATACAGCTCAGCTCTCTCTTCACCACAGCAGACCAGAACAGAGTCCACAATACTGTAAAAGCTGCACGGATCCATCTGTTGATCTCCTACTCCAGTGTTTTTCAACCTTTTTTGAGCCAAGGCACAGTGTTTTCATTGAAAAAAATCACGAGGCACACCACAAACCAAAATTGTAAACAAAGATACTCTGTATCCGCCTATATTAAATATATAGTCATTCTTATCAAAGTGTCTTGAATAGGAATGAAATAAACACAAAAATGTATTTTTATCATATGTTATATTTCTTATTTCAAATTGCACTTAACATGTCTTCAAAAATACACCCGAACAATGCCACAACAATGTGGTCTTAAATTTAAAGAGGTTGTAGAAAACTTCACTGTTTTACAAATTTACCATAGAACTGTTGGATATGCTGGTGAAGATTCTCAGTCGTCCAGGACATGATAAATCAAAAAGGCGTTCAATACAAGATCAACTGGACTTTATTTGTAACAGAAGACGTTTCGCTTTTGGATAGCTTTTGGATAACTGTTGGATAGCTTCTCACCGCATACCAAGCACAACGGAGTCGGTGTCATTGCGTCCCCGGTAAAAGTAAATCCAAATGAAATGTAACTCTCACTGTACTGTCTCGAGCTCACGGTTTCTGCCTTCTTCTGATATCCACTTATACTAGGGCCTACATCTGGGTCCGAATTTTGTCCAGGGACCAGATCGTAGTTAGTATTTTTTCTTTTAAAACATTTTTTCCATCACTGTCATTGTCTTGCTAGCAGCTACATGTCACGTTCATGCATCACTACTTCTCTTGTTTTAATGTGCAATGCTATGTTCCATACTGCCATCTATCGAGCGATAAGGAAATTACACCAGTTAAAGACTGTGTAAAGTGAAATTAAATGTGTGTTTTTATTTTGTCACACGGCATAAATATGTGTTATTAATCACCCATATAAAGCTGACTGATTAAAAACATTGATTTCCTTATAAAATTAAGTCTCAAAAATCATGAAAAAACATGATTTTGCCTTGGTCTAGAACGCTGGGGGCGTGTCAGCGCGTGGGCGTGGTTTCAGCGCAGCTCCGCTCCTGTCCAGACCCCTGAGCTGACTGTTCTGTGGAGAGGCAGCAAGGAGCAACCTGCTCTGTTTTTATCTGACTTATGGCCGGTCACCTCGCATGCGGGGGTCTGTGTTGGTGATTAGTAATCACGTTGATAAGTTATCTCATCTGTCAGCGGAGTCACGGCCAGGATTGAGTCACGGCTCTCTCTCTCACACACACACACGCGCGCGGAGAGAAAAAAGACAGGGCTGCGCAGCGGTTTTCTGTGTTTATATGTTCATGAAAAGTTAAAAAAAAAAATTAAAAACAGGGAGCGCTGCTCCTTTATACCACACAGCAGACCTGCACACCAGGAAATATTTATAACCTGTGCAGCCTCGTTGGACATGACTTTAGTTCACTCGTGACAAGTTCATGAGGAGGAGGAAGCGAATGGTGACAGCTTCAAGTGATCACTTGACTTTTGGCAAAAAAAAAAAAAAAAGAAATGTCACAATGGAGCGGCTGCAGTCCATGCGAGTACTCGAGGGAGACGGTCGGTAGCGAGTGAACGGCCGCTCCACCCATGCGAAGAACAATTTATATGACTGGAGCAGCAGGGGGTAGGGCTATACTAATGAGGACCGCGTGACGAAACGCGGTCCCGTTTAAAACACGCCTAAAAAATCCTGAAACACACATGTCTTTATACAGTACACAGTTTCACCTATAACTCAAAAATTAATTGAGCTACAATTTTCAGACTTTTTACTCATTTACAACATTACAATTATCACATTTATAATGTTTATTTAAGAAAATGTTGAAATTCACTTTACACGGTCTTTAAGTGAAATTTGATATTTTCCACAACACACCTGACGAGTGTGCCACGGAACAGTGGTTGAAAAACACTGTCCTACTCCATTCTTCCCTCACTGAAGACAAAACCTTGCGATACTTGAACTCCTCCACTTGAGGCAGAACCTCACCCTCGCCCCGGAGAGGACAGTCCGCCCTCTGACTGAGGACCATGGCCTCAGAGTTGGAGGTTCTGATCCTTTTCCCAGCTGTGAATCGCTCCAAGGAGAGATGACCTTCAACCTAAATCTGAAACTTTAACAGTAAAGAAAGTTAATTCTCAATAGTCCAGGTATCAAATCCGCTCATTCTCAATCAGTTCATCTGGACAGTTTTTTAACAGTAAAGTTTTGAAAGTCGAGATGGAGAATGAAAGCGCGAATGGCATCTTGTGAAAACCTGTGGCTGCTGTCGATGGTTCACGTCGTCCACACTCAGCGCGCACATCAGACTTTTTCTGTCAGACGGAGTAAAAATAACCTGCTCCTTTTTAAAGTTATGATAAATTATGCTGCTGAGCAGCATTTTTAAAGAACCAAGTTTGATTTTATTGTTGCAGCTTAAGCTTCGCCCCAAACCAAATGCAAATAGATTTTATTTTTCTTTAGTCTTTTGAACCAAGCTTAATCTGCATTGCAGGAGCCAAACGAGTGAATCTCTGGTGTCTTTTTAAGGTGTTTTCACGTTTGACTGGGGTCAAAGGGTCTTCAGGTCCCTGAAGTCCATGCGTTTATCAGAGCCTCGCGAAGAGTTGGCGAGTCTCGCCCCTCTGGGGATCTCTGGCTGGCGTCAGGCCCTCGTCCAGCTTTGATCACGTTTCAGTTTCACCCAGGGCGGCACCCAACTGCCAAAACAGAATGAGTCAGATCAAACCTAATTTATTCAGCCAGCTGCTTTACAAGCAACTTTTGGCTTGTTGAAGGGTAAAAGCACAATCGATTGGCGTAAGTAGCAGAAAAACGGCCTCGTGAGGCGGAAACGTCCGACCTCCGGATGTCCCGGGAGGTTTGGTGAAGCTCGTTGAACGTTGGACCTTCATGTGATTTCACATCTGAAGTTCAGTTAATGTTGGAAAACAGATTCTCCCTCTGCTGGATTTTCATAAAACCAAATCAGCTATGGACATTCACCTTAAATTCACCTTAAAGTTATACCTCAATCAGCTGATTGTATCGCAAACAAATCAAACGTCATAACTAAACATTAATAAATCGAGTTTTACTCCATGAATAGTAAAAAATACCATTTGAAATGCTTATTTTATGTTTTCTTTATGTCTCTGAGGACAGAACGACAATTAAATAGACTATTTTCTTCTGACGTCAGCTGTGAGGTTTTACCTGTTAAACTGTTCTGATCCATACTGATGTTGTGACAAACTGTATTCATAAAACACTTTTAAAACAACTGGACTCAACCAAATATCAAACAACTGGACAATAAAATTCAGAGAAAGCAGAGGAAAAGATCAAAATAAAATAAGCCAGCTTGTTTTGTGCATTTTTGTTTTAAGTCTAACAGAAGGTTTATAAGATTTGTTGGTTGTCATAAATTCAACATTACCTTAAGGCCGAGATACACTCGAGCGTCCTCACGATACGCCTATACGCAGCGTACGTACGTCAAGGCAAAAGCGTAGCCCCTCAGGGCACGTACGCGCAAAGCTTTTTTTTTACTACGCGTGCGCGATACGTGCGCGATACGCGGTGTCTGACCATAAACTTCCCCGGCGCCGGACTGTTTTGTATGTTACACAAATGAAATAAATTCCCCTTCTTTATCGCTGATCGGGCCTTTTCTTTTGTTTTTTTGCCTAAAGTCAAGTAACCGCTTCTTCCTCCGTTCACTCGATGATTGAAATGAATGAATTCAGGTCCTACCTGGGTGCGCGATGTTTTAAATATTCCCTGGTGGGCTGTGTGCTGCAGGAAAAGCGCTCCCTGTTATTATTTTTATTTCTGAGAGAACTTTTTATAACATATATAGTAGAAACACCGTATCAGAACACCGCAGAAGTCTGAGCGAGCTGCTCATGATGCATTCTCGAGGTTTCACTTTCAGCTGACTGAAGGCTGTCAATCATTTCAGTAGGCGTGTCAGCAAGTGACCAATCAGCGAGTCCCCTCCGTGCTCAGCTGCTCATATTACAACAAGGAGAACGCGATCGTTTAGAAAGCTGATCGTTTCTGACATATGCTGAAGCATATCAGCAAAACACATGCGCACAAAATGCGCGCGTATGGTGGCGTACCTGAGGACGCATGAGTGTATCTCGGGCTTTATTTTGTCCTTAAAAATAGAAACGCAGAAGAAAAAGTAAAAAACACAAATAAAATCACTTAGTTTTCATTGTTTGAAGCTGCAAGGGAAGGTGATGCAAACTAAAACCCAAAAGAGGGAGTTGTGATCAGAGGATTATAGCAGCAGAAATTCACCAAATTAAAAGGTTATTTTAGAAGAATTAAAAGGTTGGATTAAGGTCTCTGTTCATCAGCAAATGTGTTTGTTTACTAATGTGTGTTTGCTTTTGGCTCGGCAGTAAATAAGCAGCAGATCCTGCAGAGGAGAAGGTCAACAAGAAGAAAGATTAAAAAGTCCCGAGCCTCTGAGCTGCAGAGACGAGACATAAATTAACGTCGTAAATCAGGAGGAGGAGAGAATTCACATGACTTTTATAAAACTGAGAGGATTTATGATTAAATTAACACAGAGAGCTGTAAATACTCTGCTTTCTGATGTTATTTGATTAAATTTGTGATATTTACTTTTAATTAAACATTAAAGTCCAACACCCACCATGTTTTCAAATTGCATCGCCATTAATATTTATTAGTTTATTTAAAAATAATACAGGAGCGTTTACTTATATTGTGGAGAAATAACACTAAATGTGTTATTTCATGATTTATAGCAGATTTTAGCATGCAGCTCCGGGAAAATCTGCCCCTCTCCATATATGGGCATTCACTTGGGCATTCACGTCACCAGAGTGACGCCTTGGAGTTACAGGCGAGCAGAGGAAAAGAAAAAGGAAGCATTTTTAAATATTCCATAAAGCTGCCTGTTGATTAATCCTGCTGTCGCTCACTCATGTCATCATATTCTGAGCGAGCATCCACTTAGACATACTAGTTTAATTCGTTTGATCGCGACAAATTCATTCATTTCCGCATCGCCCCGCATTTCTCGCCCCGTGATGAGAAAGGCACCCAGCCTCGCAGCTGAGCTCTGCCCGCGCGCATGCTTCACGACCCGTGCTGCTGCAACAAGGCTGACGAGAGATAAGAGCAGATACATACACTCGAGGGAGCAAATTACACCGGCACGAGGAACTTCAAAGGTGACCAGCGGAGCGGAACGAGGAGCCAGAGACCGCGCGCGGCTCGCTCCTCAGGGGCAGAATGAATCAAGCAACAGGTCCGCAGCGGTGTTATAAAATAAATAATAAATAAAATCAGAGCGCTGGTCCATACACACAAATGCACCAGGAAATATGCAGGAAATATGCAGTTTTAACGCACTCTCTCTCATAAACCTCCATGGAAACTCACTCCTACCTTCTGCCTTCTGGGTGGAGATTCATGTAACAAGAGGCATGACCCTTCGGGACTTTTCGGCCAGGTTTCCGGATTCATTCGGGAGTGGGTTGTTTTTTTTTAACCCTCGCCTGGCCCAAATGCAAAAATGAAAATAAAATTCATAAAATACTACAGTAATTCTCCAATATGGTGAATTGTTACTGTCACGGTGGGTGTTGTCCTTTAAATTAAATGTTGATGTAAAAACTTTTTGATGATAATAAAACTTAACATTTATCAGATATTTTAAAATGTATAGATAATATGAAACCAGCTCCTTTAAGCTGGGGACAACATATAGGTCTTTAAAATTTTTATGTTATGTCTGTGTGCTATCTTGACAATATTAATTCATTTTAATACACAAAATAATTCTTAGATAATCAATTATACCCTTTTTAATTCTGCCATTTTTAACTTTCGTTTTGAACGACCGGTTTCTGATACTGAGTTCTGAAGTCCACGCCCTTCAAAGATCTGTTTACGCCCTCTGTAACAGCCAGTATCTGTAATGTGTTGTTGTTTTAAAATTAGCTCTTTTTTTATTACTCATTTGACTTACTGTTAGTGTTAGCTTAAGATAACTTACCGAAACCCGTCTGAGCGCGCCGCAATTTGCTGCTCCTTTTAGCATGAGACCACCCGAATCCGATGCTAATGTTAGCTTGTTCCTCTTCCGGTGTTCGCCAGCTCCGCTCGTTGCACGCGGCGATTTTGGGAGTTATCGCTGTTCCAGTCAAGACAACACAAAGTTCACCAAGTGTCTCCCGTAAATTAATCCGTAAGGAGAAGGTCCTCGCTGCTGCGAGGCTGCTGCGAGGCTGTACAGTTGAAGCTCCGCTCCATCGCGCCAGAAGAGGGTCCCGTTGCCGCCGGTCCCTACGCCGGGGGTCTGCTCGTTTAATTTTTGCCGGCTGCGCGTTGGGAGCGATCGCAAATACACTAAAAATTGAACTAAAACATAAAAATAACAATTATACTTTATTTATAAAGCCATTTAAAAAAAACACAGCTGCAACAAAGTGCTGTACACATGAAATTAAGAACATATAAACAAAAGATGAGATGAAATCATGAAAAACAACAGTCATGTGTTTAATACAGAAGTGGGTTGAGCCTAACCAGGGGTTGCTAGGTGAGGGGCTGGACTCAGGTTGGGGTGGGTTGTCCTCTCGCTTGTGACGTCACATGCGAGAGTATTTTAAAACGAACCGTTTCTATCACAGAAAATAAATCTACTTAGAGTAAATAAACCACTGGGTGCATTTCTTTGGCCTTAGGACTGTTTTTTTATGAAGTACATACCCAAAGTTGAGTAAAAAAAACATTAAAAAGTTAATTTTGCATGTGTGGTCCCCTTTAAAAGTTCATAGCTAAAGATAAATTGCAATATTGGGCAGCACGGTGGCACAACTGGTAGAGCTGCTGCCTCTCAGCGAGCAGGTCCCCGGTTCAAATCCCGGTCCGGGGGCCTTTCTGGGTGGAGTTTGCATGTTCTCTCCGTGCATGCGTGGGTTTTCTCCGGGTGCTCCGGTTTCCTCCCACAGTCCAAAAACATGCATGTTAGGCTGATTGGTAACTCTAAATTGACCCTGGGTGTGAGTGAGACAGGTCCCTCTTGTAAATGAGTCCCCGTGGCTCAACGAGGCTAGCCTGTATAAATAAAGGTTGAATGAATGAANTTCTGTCAGATTTTGGTATTGTGGACCTCTGGCGCTTTTTGCACTCCCAGGACAGACAATATTCCTTTTTTTCCCATGCTCATGGGAGTTATAGTAGAATTGATTACTTCTTTATTGATAATCATCTAATCTCATATGTTCAGAACTGTGACTACAAACCCATAGTGATCTCTGACCATGCTCCTCTCTTAATCGAATTTAATTTACCTGCAACAGGGGCCCAGAGAAAGCATTGGAGGTTCAATTCCCTCCTGTTGTCTGATGAAGACTTTGTTAAATTTATGTCTAATCAGATATCCCTATTTTTAGAAATTAATAATACCCCAGATGTCTCAGTTTCTACTGTCTGGGAAGCCCTGAAAGCGTATATAAGAGGACAGGTAATATCCTTTGCAGCTAAAAAGAAAAGGGATTCCCTGTCTAAACAAAAGGATCTCGAAAGGCAAATTGCAGACTTGGACACTAAGAATTCTCAAACTCCATCCCAACAGTTGCATAAGGAACGCTGTAGACTTAATGCAGAACATAACTTAATTACATCTCAGTCGATAGAATATTTATTGCTGAAAAATAGAAGTAGCACATACGAGCACGGTGATAAGGGGAACACCCTGCACAGGTCTCCAGTCCATCACAGGGACACATAGAGATAAAAGAGACAACCATTCACTCTCTCACTCACATCCCCGGCTGGGATTTGATCCATCAACCTTTTCTCGCTGAAAGGCGGCAGCTCTTCCAACTGAGCCACTGTGCCGCCCTGTTTCAAAAATATGATGTTTCCTGATAATGATTCCTACTGGCAACTTGCAGAGATTAAACAGTTGACGTCTAGAAACAGATCTCTGTGGAACTCCTAATTTAAGTGTATGATGTTTAGATGATGAAAATGCTGTAGATATCAGTTCCAGAGAGGCCAGATGAAGGTCAGATGCTGTGTGTAGGTTTAATAACACCAGAAGTTTTGTTTGGATCCATTTTGTGCCTGAGGTCATTTTATTACTTTTCCTTTATTTAACCAGATTAACACCCACTGAGCTCCAGATTTAATTTGCAAGACGGACCTGGACAGAAAGTGAATAGCACACATTGTCAAAGAGTTACATAAATCACAAACACAATAAAAGGACAAACATTTGAACAATTTAAACAATTCTATAATGCTGAAAAAAAGGTTACTTAAAACACTGGCACAGATTAATAGATTTGTGTTGCTTGTAGTTAAGAAATATCTGAAATAATTTCTAAGAAACGAGAGGTAATTTAAATCTTCAGATTGGTATTTTAGGTGAATATTATTAGACATTACCTATAAAAGGCAGATTTGAATTGGTTCTGAAAGGCAGTTTGAAGCTCCTCTGCCTTAAAGTATAAAATATGGTGGCATCGGCAAAAAGGTGCTTTAAACCTGTAGACAAATTCATCCGAATTTTGTTATTAAAAATAAAGAATGAAATGGGGCCGAAACATGAGCCTTGGGGTACTTCTTATAAAACGTTAAAGGCTACAGTATAAACAACTAAATGATTGTCAGAAACACTGTTGAATTTGGTCAACTTTACAACAGTTCAGAGTTTTGAAATGCCATTCTTGTTGGACATGAATAAAAATTTGTTTTCTAATTAACCAAAATGTCACTTTTTAAATACCCTGATGCATGCTCAATAATCCAGGTAGAAAAATCCAAAAAAGCTAAGTCTGGTCCTCTGGACATTCAAACATCGTCCATCATTAAACAGAGGTGGAGGCCTCCGGGTTCAACTGTCCCCCACTTACAATGCTGTTATTGCTAGTATCACTCAGCCCTCTGTGAATAGCAAACAACCATCAGGGTGTTAACGATCCATCGTCAGGCTGATGGTCCTCCTTGATCATGTGAGCAGCTGGTTTCGGCTGTCATCAGCCAACTGGTTGATCCACTGTGGGAGGGTGCTATTTATAAGACTGAGCTGAACACAGCTTCTCAGACTGAGGAAGTCTTTCGGACGAAAGACGAAACGTTTCTACAGTTTTTTTGCTTTGTTTTGTTTTTTGAATGTCCAGAGGACCAGACTTAGCTTTTTTGGGTCACTTTTTAAAGTTTACAATAAATTTGATCAGCAGGTTTTTAGTTTCAAATCTTTGCTTTTTTTTTTTTCATAAAAAAAGATCTCAAACATTAAAACATTTTTTTTTCTGTTGTGGAGCCGAAACAGATTCCGTTTGTGAAGCCAAATGGGTAAAAATAACAATAAATGTGATTATGTATCTGTTTTTGCTGTGGGAGACTATCCCAGCATAGCCTGGCCCTCGCCTTCCTGCACAGCTCCGCTCAATTCTCATTTCCCTTCACTGCACAGTCTGGGATTCCTCCCATAGGCAAGGATTTCTCCGGCCGATTTTTGACCGGACCAATCAGAGAGCAGAAGGCGGAGTTTTGAACGACGTCGACTGACGTCGTCATTCAAAATGGCTGCCGCCACGAAGGAATTTTCAACAAAACAAGGTAAAAAACTATTATTTCTCTGCTGAGAAAAAATATATTTCATAGCTGACGTTATATCAGAAGTGTTCCTGAGCTTAACAGTTCCTAAATCAATTCACGAAATGGTCAAATCTGCTGGATATTAAATAGTTTCGGTTTGATATTTTCCAAACAGCCTCGGGTGCGCTACGAAAATAAATGATAAAAAATCGAATTTTATCTCAAATGTTTCATCTAGGCCAACAGTCAGTAAATTAAAGACATATAATTACACACTGGTGGCAGAAAAAATATCCACCGAGTGGTTTCTGAGCAATTTATCTGAATAGCCTGGACCTCACCAGACTAAACTAACAAAACTCTGCCTCCTGTTCTCTGATTGGTCCATTCAAAAATCTCCAGGAGAAATCGTTGTCTATGGCAGAGATGCCAGACCCTTGTCTGAAGCGAAGTGAAGGACAGGGTCTGGTTACAACCAGGCTAATCCCAGCATGGTATATTAATGTTTTTATCACCGCCTCGTTAACATTAAATGAGTTTGAGCTGTGCTGATGTAAATATTTAGCTGGACTTCATGAATCGGGCTCTAATTGAATTCTTGATCACTCAGAGAAATCAACACTTGGCTTCTGATTGTGTTAACTCAAAATAATGAGCAAAGTGTTGCTCTCTCCTGCTCTGGAGTGCTCGTTTTGTTCCAACACATTCTCCTTTGCAAAGTGTTTGTTTCACCTGAGACGGTCCTGTCGCACAGACAAGATGTCGCCTTCTGTCGACACTAATTAGACCCGTTCCTGGAGAGGAGAAACCCCGGAGGGTCCCACATTTAGAGACAAAAGACAACCGGTGAATTAAAAACAAAGAAGTACAACTGATTTCTGATTTCTCCCTGCAGACAGGAAGCAGCTTCTAATCTTCTGGTTCTGACCGTGTTTCGGTTCTGCAGCTACATCCAGAACTCTCAGCCGTACCTGAACAACATGACAGCGGTGGGCTGCATGATGGCGCTGGCTGCGGTCTTCCCACTGGGGATCGATGGTCACCACGTCAAGAGGCCTCAGTTCCCCGTTGTCTGTCAGGTAACAGGGCTTACACAGAGAGGACAGGTGTGTGTGTGTGTGTGTGTGTGGGGGGGGGGGGGTGTCACGACTACAGAAATCTGACTTCAGACGGGTCATATAACTGAGTTTATTTCTTTGGATTAAAAAGAGACTTCATAAACCTGTTAACAGCCTTCAAAATACTTTTAAAAAAATCTGTACAAATAAGTGGAAGAAGAATTAATCTAAAAATAATAAATAATAAATAAACAAAACGGTAACTAACTAGATGTGGGAATAGGTTAAAAACAAATTAAACATTATGTGACTAAATCAGATGCATTATGAGTGAACATAAAGAAATACATGAATAAACAAATAACTCAATTGCTAAAAAATAAACAAAACAGCAAATGAATAATTGAATAAATGGAACATTAAATACATTTGTAAATGAGTGAATGAATTAAGACATTAACAAAAAACAATAAAGAATTGTGTAAGTGAGTGAATGGGAAAAACAAAAAAATTAAAGATAAAATAGTGAAACAAATATATATATATATCAATGAGAAAACAAATTTATAAATAATGCAATTATTGATTACATAAATAAGTAAATTCATAAATAAAAATACAAAAACTAAACATTTATACTGTCATTAATGAATTAAAAGGCTGACAAATGGAGCCCAAATAAAAACATTTTCATTTATTTTATTATGTTTACTCATTAAACACGTGTTTTTGACAAATATAACTTTTTATGTCATTTATTAGTTTTTATTTTTATCCAAATGTGTTTAATTTAGTGTCTGATCTCAGTTGCATGTTTTCAGAAACAGATATAAACTTCAAGTGATTTAAAAAAATGAAACGAATGACCTTTTCTTGTCCCCACAAATTAGACGAGTCACCTGATTGGCTGAACCCTGATTACATCACAACAAAATGGAGGTCAAGGGCCAACTGATTGAAGATAGCATTTAAAATCACTTTAAAATGTCAAGAAAACAACAATCTACAAAAAAAAAAGTCTGAATATTTCAAGGTAATTGAAAGTAATTGTTTAACCGGGTCGTTGCGGGTTTTTCTGACTAAAATTTCAGCAAAAAGGAAGAAGTTCCTGCAGAACAGATGGAGGAACGGACGTGAGGCGTTCCAATCGAGTTTGAACCTTTTTAACATCAGAACAAGCGTTCAATACAAAAACAACTGGACTTTATTTGTTACAGAAAACGTTTCACCCTCTATCCAAAGGGCTTTTTCAATTCAAAGAGCAGGCTGTGTGACAGTGAAGTTATATACAGGCTGAGATGACACGCACCAACCTATGTAAATTGAAAGCTGAGATAACACACACACACATACCTGAGATAACACGCACATCCTATGTAAATTGACAAATCACACATTAACAGTAGGGGGTTTCTTAAGGTCTTTGTTAGTCTAATTCACAGAAGCGGCTACTCTGTTCTCATCAGGTGTGAACCGTCTGGGAATCAAACCTAAGGCTGCATTATATGTCTTTGAAAGTTGGAACCTGAGGCCCCCCCCCCTGTTAAGAGAAGGCCTTTCATTTTTGACATAAACAGCTTCTTTCACACCCCTCTCAAACCATCTGTGCTCTCTGTCCAAAATTTGCACATTCTGGTCCTCAAATGAGTGTCCCTTGTCCGTGAGGTGGAGGTGAACAGCTGAGTTTTGTCCAGAGGAGGAGGCTCTCCTGTGTTGGGACATTCGTCTGTGAATCGGCTGTTTAGTTTCCCCAATGTATAAGTCTGGACAGTCCTCGCTGCACTGGACTGCATAAACTACACCACTCTGTTTGTGTGTGGGTGTTCTGTCCTTAGGGTAGACCAGCCTCTGTCTGAGAGTCCTGCTGGGTTTGAAATGTACTGGTATGTTGTGTTTGTTGAAAATCCTTCTGAAATTCTCTGATACTCCAGTCACATAAGGGATGACAATGTTTTTTCGTCTGTTCTCCTTTTTCTGTTCATTATTGTGTTTTGTAGATTTCCTCGCTGACTTGACAAAGGCCCAGTTAGGATATCCACATGTTTGGAGAGATTTTGAAGAGATTTTGAGAGATTTCCATTTGTCAGCCTTTTAATTAATTGATGACCGTATAAATGTTTAGTTTTTGTATTTTTATTTATTCATTTACTTATTTGTGTAGTCAATAATTGCATTATTTATATATTTGTTTCACTATTTTATCTTTAATTTTTTTTGTTTTTCCCATTCACTCACTTACACAATTCTTTATTGTTTTTTGTTACTGTCTTAATTCATTCACTCATTTACAAAAACAGTTGTTTTTGTATTGAACGCTTGTTCTGATTTTATCATGTCCGGGATGACTGAGAATCTTCACCAGCAAACCTTTTGAACAGTTTTCGCGGAGGGCGAGGAGACGAATACAGACTTGTGTTCAGCCGTCGTAACAAACGCGTCCTGTCGGTGTGAAAGGTGACACGCTTCAGCTCCGTGTTTTCAGTTTTTCTGCTCTGCTTCTCTTATCTTATCGAACGACCGCTTCCGGTCATTCACTCTGCGCCGGGTGTCACGGGGCAGAACCATCACCACACACGGAACGGCATCAACCGGAGTGGACAGATGTGCAACGAGAAGAGCTGCGCTGAACGTGGCATCTGGGGCCCACAACGAGCGTCACCGCACCGTATCGGAGCGGGCCTCGTGTTCTACAACCTCCTCGTTTACATAATAAGCTCCGTGTTTGTTTGAGCCGCTTCAAAAATCACAGCTTCCCCGGCACTGACCGACATTATCCCTGCCTCGTTAGCCTTAAAGTGACAGCCCAGGGGGGTGAAGCGGGGCTAATTAGCATATTCACATATTTCTAACTGCTTAACAAGACACGAGTTTAGTAGTTTGTCTTTTTTCTCTCATTAGGCGCCGTCTCCCTGCGACAGCTCAGTGACGTTACAATTTCACGCAGCAAACCGAGCGATCCGGTCGGCCGCTCCGCCTGCAGACATGAAGCAAATGAAAAACGGAAAGTTCCCTCTTTAGTTTTGGACCTTTGTTTTTCAGAAACCGCTGCACAGATGTTTTTACCTCAACAATATGTTAAACATATTCTGATGCGTTTATGAAACCTGGGAAAAAACAAACTCCTAGTGAATGACAAAATTCTGATTAGAATTTATACTTATGTATTTTTTTAAATTGAGCCTGGAAAACTTCTCAATACCGAATATAAAACTTCTCAAGATCAAATATACTCGATATATCGCTCCCAGCCCTACACTCAGTCCTCTTCTTTTGGTTAAATTATTTAAATACGGTAGTTTTGTTGTTCCCAAATTAGGCTTGTGACCCCCCCCAACAGGTCTAGAGAGTGAGAAATCAAATGAATCAAATGCTTTATACTGTATAGATAAAAACTGTTGTCACTGATTATTAAACAATACAATTGTTGCAAATGTTGATGAGTGAGTTAGTTAAATGTTTATTTTCCATGTTTGTGTACAAAGTACTTTAATCTGTAATAAGTGGGCTGACAAGCCTCTGAGATGTTTGTTTGTGGCTCTAAAGATGAAAAGTTTGTGAAGACTAGTTTAGAGTGTGATCCCCGTGATGGACAGTCTTACATATATATTTAATTACCTTCCAGTTTTCTCTTCTTTCAGCTAGATGTTTATTCTCAGACGATTACATAAATGTTGAATGTGTTTTGCATCATTTTATCCAAGTTGCTTCAAATTCAGTTTGAAATATTTGAGGTCTTTTGACATTTTAGAGCCAAAATTGGACGTTTTCTGAGTTAGTTTAATAACCAAACGCTTCCTTCCTGATAAAATCAGCTATTCCATCAGCTGTTTTTTTAATAATCTACACACAAAACTACAAAACTTTTTAACCTGATACTGTAGTTTTATTTTAAGTATTTTGATACTCAGCCGTGACTTTTGATGTGCCAGAATAATGCAGGCGACGATATCCCAGCTCTAATGAGGAGTGGGAGCGTGTCTGTGTCGCCCATGTCGAGTCTTTGTGTTACAGAGGCGAGAAGGAACATTTCCATTTCTGTCAGTTTCCTGCTCTTTGTCCCTGTCCGGTTATTTTCTCTCCTGCTTTGTTCTGCCTCTCACCTTCTGCCCTGATTTGTTGCTTCTCTCTCTGCTCCAGAAATCTCTTCATCTTCTCAAAATCACACTTTCAGTCTGCTGCTATCACACGAATTCCTGTGTTTCTTCTTCATCCTCCTCCTCCTCCCGTTAACCCTGTTCTACTCCATATATCTGTCTGTTTAGCCACTCCTCATTATCTGACTGTATCTATCTGTTTGTGGGAAAATTCCCACTATTTTTAGCCATTTTGGTGATTACGTTGCCAGGTAGTCACACCAACTGTTATTTAGGCGAATCAGTAATTTAATTATCAAATCAAGAACTGTTACTACAGTTAACATACAATAATAATAATAATCATTTTATTTAAAAGCGCCTTTCAGGACACCCAAGGACACTTCACAGCAAGAAACACATCACAGAATTGAATCAAATTGAAATATAAAATACATAAAGAATATAAAATAAAAAATAATATAAAATACATTTAGTAAAGTTAATGATAAGCTAGTCTAAAGAGATGTGTTTTCAGAGCAGTCTTGAACAGAGAAAGGGAGGTGGTGTTTCGAAGGTCTGGTGGTAGAGCGTTCCAGAGGTGAGGGGCAGAGCAGGTGAAGGCCCTGCTCCCCGAAGAGGAGGATCTGAGAGAGCGTGATGGGATGAAGATTTGCAGGAGGTCAGATAGATAAGGAGGGGCAAGGTTGTGGATAGCTTTGAACGTGAGAAGTAGAATTTTGAAGACAATGCAGGATTTAACCGGGAGCCAGTGGAGCTGCTGCAGGACAGGAGTGATGTGGTTATAGTAGGAGGTTTGAGTGATGACAGCCGTTCCCCAAAACCCAATAAATTGTTCTCAATGCATCTTAAGTAA
The DNA here is from genome assembly GCA_038048925.1 of Garcialebias charrua. NCBI lineage: Eukaryota > Metazoa > Chordata > Actinopteri > Cyprinodontiformes > Rivulidae > Garcialebias > Garcialebias charrua. The sequence goes on from JBBPBX010000803.1 coordinate 90,912, forward strand.
ATATAAAGTGGTAATTCTAATAAAGTATCTAAGGTGTCTAAACCTAACCACAAAACGGTGTTCTCTGAATACAACTGTCTTTTTAAAAGCCTTAAAGTACAGGTGGTCCCCGACTTACGAGCGAGTTCCGTTCCTCCGTCTATCTCGTAAGCCGAAATCTCGTAAATCGGGGACTACCTGTGTATATATATATATATATATATATATTTATATATATACCGCACCAGCCGCCACTGATACACGTACGTGTGCGGTAATGCCTATTCTAACACTTTAACACATTTTAAAAGAGCATAATGTATATAAAAAATTAATTTCTTAATTTGAGCGGCAGCTTCTGTCGTCTGTTTGCCTCCGCTCCGCTGCGTGAGCTCCGCTGCGTTACGTCCGAGCTTCGCAGCTTTCTGTAGCACCACGCAGTCCAAACCCTTTACAGGAAGGACTGTTAGTATCCTAACTTCATACATTTGGAGACAGAAAAAGTTTTAATAACTTACCGAAAGCCGTCTGCGCGCGCCGCCTTTAGCTGCACCTGTTAGCCTAGCCCCTCCGAATCCGCGGCTAGTCTAAAGCTACGGGCAGTCTGGTTTAGCTGCACCTCCAAAAAGGCTGTCGGCTTTGTTATTCCAAGTTAGCTCGGTGTCCCCCGATATCTTCTGCTTCCAGTCCGACATCGAGGCAGGCTTCAGGAACCTCTGATCGCACAAAGCCGGCTCTCGGATAGCTACGAGGCTGCAGCTACGAGGCTAATGTTAGCTCATTACTAATCCAGTCAGTCCGGTTCGCTGTCTGCAGCTTCACACGGTCAACAGTGTCGTTTTGCTTCGCCCATCGTTCCTCCACAAAACCACTGTTCAGCTCCAGATCATGTTTACGAGCGCAGGAACCTCTGATCGGACAAAGTCGGCTGTCGGATGGAACTACGAGACTGGACACTGGAGCTAACTGGCTCAATTCGTGGGCACTGCCGAAAACTGACTGACTGTCGGAAACTGCCGCAAAACTTTGTAAATCGGCTTAAAAATTAAAAATTATGCACTGTACTGTAATTATAATAATAATACTTTATTCATAAACAACCACAGCTGCAACAAAGTGCTGTACACATGAAATTAAGAACAATTTTTTAAATATATTTTTATTAAATATGATAACCTCGTAAATCCGGAACCTCGTAAGTAAGAGCGCTCGTAAATCGGGGACTACCTGTAATTATAAAATGGTGTTGTATAAATATCAAAATATTTCAATGTCTAAACCCAACCAATTGTTTTTAGTGCCCAAAACAAACCAATTCAAGTAGTTTAGCATCTACACCTAACTACAAAATCCAGTTGGCTGAATATAACTGTGGTTATAATGTATGAAGCTATAGTATCTAAAGTTTTAACACTAAAACTAACGATGAAGTAAAGTTGTCTACATATAACAAAGTTAAGTTCCTAAATCTTATCACAAAACAGTGTTGCCCAAATATAACTAGAAAGCAGTGTTGTCTAAACTTAACCAGGTAGTTTTAGCACTTAAAATAGCATATACTGTATATGATGCTGCCTAAACATAATCAATTAGATTTAGTGTCTAAAACCAATCTCTAAATGGTGCTTAAATATAACCAAGAAGGTTTTGTGTTATTACCACAAAGTGTTATTACCTGAATTTAACCAAGAGAATTTGAAATGTGAAATAAATATTTTACTGTCAGCTCTTGTATTTTAAGGCTGTTCCACAACAAATGGGTATTTTTAAACATTTGTCATGGAGACAAAGAGTCTGATGCATTTCATCAATCTGCGTTACGAGTAAAGATGAAGCCATTGAGCACTTTGCAGTTTCCCAGGTTACGCCACATTTCTCTCACAGTATCAACTGACATTTTTAAAAAGCTTGCTAGAACAAAACCACATCTGTCTACATTCCATCCCTTCTCTGGAAGCAGAAAGATTTAGTTTGTCAGCTTAGACCCGATTCACAACACGTTGGTTCCCTGAAGGTGGAACGAGCATCCAAAGGTCTCTCCTTCTTCACGTCCCTCTCTTCAGATAAAATCTTACCTGCTTTGCTTCTGCTGCTCTAAACCGCCTGACCTGCGTAGACCTTGTGCTTCTGCACCTGTTGCACCTCTGCTTTAAATAGATTTGGCTCACCGGAGTCTCGCTCTGAACTGAAGCTGGAATATTGCCTCTCACTTGTAGGTGGTTTTAATAAAAGCATCTGCTAAATGAGTGAAAATGTGCCGGCAGACGTTTAAGCTACATAGATGGGATTAGGTTAGGATCAAATCAAAACATCTGCCGTCGTGCCATCCAGCTTTATGAGGTCGTTGTCTAAAATGGTTTCCAGATCGCAGGTGAATCTCCCATTGAGATTAATCTCTTTTTCAAAGGGATGCTTGGCCAAAATAGGCAGCAGGAACCCAAAAGAAAGTCTAAAGCAGTGGATTTTCTTGTTTCTGGTTTGGAACAGTCAGAGTAGAGAACAAATTAGCCAAAAAGTGCTCAGCATATGCAGGAAATCCTCCCAAACTGTTGAAACTCGACCGGATGACGCCCTCAGAAAGATGAAGGAAGCAACTGCAGCATGCAAATGATGCTGCACATCTTTGCTGCTTATATCTTCAAGTGGTCTAAACAGATTCTTGAGCACTTGTTGCTAAGTAAACTGAATTATTCATCCATGCATCCAAACATTTCCTCAGTTTTCCTCCCACGTCACAAAACTCGACTGCGTCTCTGATGAAAGCGGCTGTGAAATGAAAACCGTTTTTCTTGCGTCTGTCTCCTGTAGTTCCGCCTGTGGCTCCTCGGCCTCGGCTTCAGCTTGGCGTACGGCAGCATGTTCACCAAGATCTGGTGGGTCCACACCCTCTTCACCAAGAAGGACGAGAAGAAGGAGAGGAAGAAGGTAGGCACGGGGAACGATGGAAAACAAGGATTGAATGAGATTTAAATGAAGGCTTTGTAGTGGTCAAACTGGGGTAGAGGGTCATTTACTGAGCCCTAATAGTTGGTTAACCAGTGGTGACCAACACACAAACATTGTTACTGTAAACCTGGGGTGGGGCTGATTGTGGACCTCCCAGTTTTTGTAACTTGTGCTGGTAAAACAAAAGAGCAGCAGGTAAAAATGTGATTGGGGGTTCATTTCTACAGGCGTTTGTACGACTAACAATCCCCAGCAAACAACAAAGTTCATGCTCAACAATCCAGGTGAAAAATAGTTACCGTATTTTCCGCCTGAAAGGTTGCACTGTTATATAGATCGCTTTGTCCAATTATAGGCAAAAATTTGGAAAAATCCATAAACAGATCGCACCTTTATTTAGGTCGCATCTATTGTGTCACCGCTACGCGACGCGTCAGCGCCTCATTTGCCCTGCTGAAAATGGCGGCCACAGAAGCGAGCGAGCACGGAAGGACTTTACAAGATTAACACGGTAAAAACAATTATTTGTTTGCTAAAAATTATAGCTGACATTATAGCACAAGGGTTCCTGAGCTTAACCGTTCCTTAATAAATTCACGAAATGGTCAAATCTGCTGGATTTAAATTGTTTCGCTTTGACGTCTTCTTAACGGTCGCGTGCACTTGAAGATAAATTATAAATCAATCGAACTTTAGCTCAAATGTCTCATACAGGTGACAGTTTGTAAATGACCACAAAGTAATTACTTTCTGTAGGTTTCAAGAAAATCCGCAGCGTGGTTTATGAGTTATTTAGACAAATAGTAGCAGGAAAATAACCCGAAGCTAACGCGACACGTTTACATCTATAAAACATAGAATTTTATCTCAAATGTCTCATACAGGTCACAGTTTGTAAATGACCACCAAGTAATTACTTTCTGTAGGTTTCAAGAAAATCCACGGTGTGGTTTATGAGTTACTGTATTTAGACAAATAGTAGCAGGAAAATAACCCAAAGCTAACAAAGCTAGCGACACGTTTACGTCTATAAAACATTGATTTTTTATTTATTTCAAACATCTCATAAAGCTAGTCAGTTGTAAATGTCCATACAGTGATTACTTTCTGTCAGTTTGATTAAAATCTGTCCTGTGGTTCTTGACTTATCTTGCAAACAAACACAGCTAACAGTAGTTACCTCCAGAGCAGGAGGCCGGGCAGCAACAGAGTCAGTCCAACCAACGGAGGCTGCCTTCGGACACATGAGGTGGGAACAGTCGTGTACCCTAGCGGCTGAAAATGGTACTGCACCATTTTTGCCTAAATGAAAAACAGTCATATCTGAGCCAAAAATTTGTCTAAAAATATGGGAAAAAATCCATAAATAGGTCTCACCTCTCTATAGGTCGCAGGGCATGCAAATTAGGCAAAAAACTGTGACCTATAGTCCGGAAAATACGGTATCTACCTACCTGCCTGCTTGTCCACCCCCCCTCCCCTCCCTCACACATGCTAACTGTTAGCACTGGGATGCTAACTTCTTGTTGATAGCATGTGCAGTTCAATGACCTGTTAGTGTAGCATGTTAGTTTTCATCCAAGGCAGCAGCAGTCACCATCAATCACTCAGCGATCAGGTAATTAGTTGCCAGATCAGGTTTCTTCAGAAAAGTAGCCTCCGGTTGGAAGAATGTAAAACCAGCGCTGCCTCCTCTGCTGTCACAAAATGTTGCCCCATTTTCTGCGGCGCAGAGGGATAAGCCTCGCAGCAGAAACCAAAGAGCGAGCTTCTCAGCATGTGTGGCGTCAGCTGATTAAAGCCCTGCAGAAAACTTTCCAGTCTTCCACGTAGCATAAACGTCCAGGCTTAGGGTGTAAAAGCTGCGCACACACATTAAAAAGGCAGATTTATGGATGCAGATGGCTCTAACGTCGTAAGAGCGTTGTTGTTTATTTCTATCTGTTTATTTTCAGAGATCCTGCAGCCAGAGATACTCTCATCCTGCGATGGCTGTGGGAATTTCTAAGACCTAATCAGAAGAATAAGAGATTAAAGCGTTTATGGAATATTTATGAATATGGATGAGCATTAAAGTTCCGTGCAGAAATCCGACCTTCGGGGTGGGTTTATTATTGGAGCTGGAGCACGTCGAATCGGCTTGACTTTCAGCTCTCCTTGTGTCCACACAAGGGCAATTTGCCAGAGAGCTCAGCGTGTAAAGAACGGCCGCCTTTCAAATCATTCTTCCCGACAAGCGGCGCCCGGGACTGTGTAATGCGTTTCCGTCTTTATTTTATTCCTCAGTTATCGTCGTCGCCGCACGCTTGAATGGCCGTGGCGGAGGTGCCGTAAAGAGCCAGCAGGGCTGAATTAAAAGAACTAAAGGAGAGCGGAGAGAACCGGAGATGCTCGGGCTCTGCGGCTTGTTTTCGGTCACGGCTGTGCTGCTTCCATTACGGCCGCGGTAAAGAACACCAGAGCCGACACTTGGGACACCGGCCACACAAACACGGTGTCATCATCGCAGCGCATTCAGACAATGATTTCAGGTGGCAGAGCAAGCATAGCCGCTGCAGCTTTCTGTGTGTCGCCTGCGGACGCACACACATGGGCTGCCGCTGCTCCTGAAATACACTCAGACACGCACACGGATAAGACGTGCACGCCGAGGAAGGCAATTTGTGCCCAGTCATCCAGAAAGCACAAGGACGCCTGTCGCGTTATTTGTCCGGGTAGTTTGTCTTTGTTTGCAGAGCGGCTCGCGATGCCCTTGGAATGTGATGACCGTTGTTTGTGTTTGTGCCCCCCCTCTCCCCCCTCTCCTCTGCACAGCAACCTTTGGAGCCATGGAAACTCTACGCAACAGTTGGAGTGCTGCTGGCCATCGACTTCCTGTCGCTCATGATCTGGCAGATCGTGGATCCTCTGCACATTACAGTCGAGGTAGCATCCCCGAGATAAATGAGATAATTTTGCGGCCAGGCACCGTCGTTGGTCTCCAAGTAATGAAACGTTGAGCCGAGACCGAAAAACAAAAAACGCTCTTTCTTTCTGATTCGTCTCAGATTCAAAGGGCGGGTTTGAAAACGAGGAATAAGACGACAAGTGGTAAACGATACGGAAGGGTATTGCTGTCATCCATCCATCCATCCATCCATCCATTTTCTTCCGCTTATCCGGGGTCGGGTCGCGGGGGTAGCAGCCTAAGTAGGGAGGCCCAGACTTCCCTCTCCCCAGCCACTTGGAGCAGCTCCTCTGGGGGAATCCCAAGGCGTTCCCAGGCCAGCCGAGAAACATAGTCCCTCCAGCGTATCCTGGGTCTTCCTCTGGGTCTCCTCCCGGTGGGACATGCCCGGAACACCTCACCAGGGAGGCGTCCAGGAGGCATCCTAACCAGATGCCCGAGCCACCTCAACTGGCTCCTCTCGATGTGGAGAAGCAGCGGCTCTACTCCGAGTCCCTCCCGGATGACTGAGCTTCTCACCCTATCTCTAAGGGAGAGTCCAGCCACCCTGCGGAGAAAACTCATTTCAGCCGCTTGTATCCGAGATCTTGTTCTTTCGGTCATAACCCAAAGCTCATGACCATAGATGAGGGTGGGAACGTAGATCGATCGGTAAATTGAGAGCTTTGCCTTTTGACTCAGCTCTCTCTTCACCACGACAGACCGGTACAGCGCCCGCTTCACTGCGGACGCTGCACCTATCCGCCTATCGATCTCACGCTCCAGTTTTCCCTCATTCGTGAACAAGATCCCGAGATACTTAAACTCCTCCACTTGGGGCAGGACCTCCTCCCCGACCCGGAGAGGGCACGCTACCCTTTTCCGGCTCAAGACCATGGCCTCGGATTTGGAGGAACTGATCCTCATCCCGGCCGCATCGCATTCAGCTGCAAACCGCTCCAGTGAAAGCTGTAGATCACGAGCTGATGAAGCCAATAGGACCACATCATCTGCAAAAAACAGAGAAGCGATTCTAAGGCCACCAAAACGGATCCTCTCAACACCTTGGCTGCGCCTAGAAATTCTGTCCATAAAAGTTATAAACAGAATCGGTGACAAAGGGCAACCTTGGCGGAGTCCAACTCTCACCGGAAACGAGCCTGACTTACTGCCGGCAATGCGGACCAAGCTCTGACACCGGTCGTACAGGGACCTAACAGCCCATATCAATGGGCCTGGTACCCCATACTCCCGGAGTACCCGCCACAGAACCCCCCGAGGGACGCGGTCGAATGCCTTTTCCAAGTCTACAAAGCACATGTAAACTGGTTGGGCAAACTCCCACGCACCCTCCAGGACCCTGTTGAGGGTGTAGAGCTGGTCTAGTGTTCCACGACCAGGACGAAAACCACACTGCTCCTCCTGAATCCGAGGTTCGACTATCCGACGGACCCTCCTCTCCAGAACCCCTGAATAGACCTTACCAGGGAGGCTTAAGAGTGTGATCCCTCTATAGTTGGAACACACCCTACGGTCCCCCTTTTTGAATAGGGGAACCACCACCCCAGTCTGCCAATCCAAGGGAACTGCCCCCGATGTCCACGCGATATTGCAGAGTCGCGTAAGCCAACACAACCCCACAACATCCAGAGCCCTAAGGAACTCAGGACGAATCTCATCCACCCCCGGAGCCTTGCCACCGCGGAGCTTTTTAACCACCTCGGCGACCTCCGCACCAGAGATTGGAGAGCCCGATCCAAAGTCCCCAGGCTCCGCTTCCTCAGTGGAAGACGTGCCAGTAGGATTGAGGAGGTCTTCGAAGTATTCCGCCCACCGACTCACAACATCCCGAGTTGAGGTCAACAGCACGCCATCCCCACCATAAATGGTGTTGGTCGCGTACCGCTTTCCCCCCCTGAGACGCCGGATGGTGGACCAGAATCGCCTCGAAGCCGTACGGAAGTCATTCTCCATGGCCTCTCCGAACTCCTCCCACGCCCGAGTTTTTGCCTCAGCAACCACCCGAGCCGCATGCCGCTTGGACTGCCGGTACCTATCTGCTGCTTCCGGGGTCCCACAGGCCAAAAAGGCCCAATAGGACTCCTTCTTCAGCTTGACAGCATCCCTCACCGCCGGTGTCCACCACCGGGTTCGAGGGTTGCCACCACGACAGGCACCAACAACCTTGCGGCCACAACTCCGATAAGCTGCCTCGACAATAGAGGCGCGAAACATGGCCCACTCGGGCTCAATGTCCCCCGCCTCCCTCGGAACGTGTTCAAAGCTCTCCCGGAGGTGGGAGTTAAAGCTCCGTCTTACGGGAGACTCTGCCAGACGTTCCCAGCAGACCCTCACAATACGTTTGGGTCTGCCAGGTCTGACCGGCATCCTCCCCCACCATCGGAGCCAACTCACCACCAGGTAGTGGTCAGTTGACAGCTCCGCCCCTCTCTTCACCCGAGTGTCCAGGACATGCGGCCGCAGATCAGATGAGACGACAACAAAGTCGATCATTGAACTACGACCTAGGGTGTCCTGGTGCCAAGAGCACATATGGACACCCTTATGCCTGAACATGGTGTTCGTTATGGACAATCCATGACGAGCACAGAAGTCCAACAACAGAACACCACTCGGGTTCAGATCAGGGGGGCCGTTCCTCCCAACCACACCCCTCCAGGTCTCACTGTCATTGCCCACGTGAGCGTTGAAGTCCCCCAGCAGAACAAGGGAGTCCCCAGGAGGCGCACCCTCCAATACCCCCTCCAAGGACTCCAAAAAGGGTGGGTAATCTGCGCTGCCGTTCGGCGCATAGGCACAAACAACAGTCAGAGCCCGTCCCCCCACACGTAGGCGAAGGGAGGCTACCCTCTCGTTCACCGGGGTGAACCCCAACGTACAGGCACCGAGATGGGGGGCAACAAGTATGCCCACTCCTGCTCGGCGCCTCTCACCAGGGGCAACTCCAGAGTGGAAGAGTGTCCAACCCCTCTCAAGGAAACTGGTTCCAGAGCCAGAGCCATGCGTTGAGGTGAGTCCGACTATTTCTAGCCGGAACCTCTCAACCTCACACACTAGCTCAGGCTCCTTCCCCACCAGAGAGGTGACATTCCATGTCCCAATGGCCAGCTTCTGTAGCCGAGGATCAGACCGCCAGGGTCCCCGCCCTCGGCCACCACCCATTCCACAATGCACCCGACCCCTTTGGCCCCTCCCACAGGTGGTGAGCCTATGGGAAGGGGGACCCACGTCTCCTCTTCGGGCTGTGCCCGGCCGAGCTCCATGGGTGAAAGCCCGGCCACCAGGCGCTCGCCAACGTGCCCCTCCTCCGGGCCTGGCTCCAGAGTGGGGCCCCGGTGACCCGCGTCCGGGCGAGGGAACATTGTTTCCATTTATATTACTCATCATAAGGGGTCTTGTGCTGTCATCCATGAAATAATATTTTTTTTTAATTATATTGTACAAACGTGATAAGTATGTAGTAAAAACGTGATATTATGTAGTAAAAACGTGATATTATGTAGTAAAAATGTGATATTATGTAGTGAAAACGTGATAAGTATCTCGTTAAAACGTGATATTATGTAGTAAAAACGTGATGTTCTGTAGTAAAAACGTGATAAGTATCTCGTTGAAACGTGATATTATGTAGTAAAACGTGATATTATGTAGTAAAAACGTAATAAGTATCTCGTTAAAACTTGATATTATGTAGTAAAAATGTCATATGTGTTAAAAACGTGATACGTATGTAGTAAAAACGTGATACGTATGTAGTAAAAACGTGATAAGTATGTAGTAAAAATGTGATAAGTATATTGAACCAACGTGATAATATATCACGTTTTTACTACATACTTATCACGTTTTTACTACATACTTATCACGTTTTTACAACATAATATCACGTTTTTACTACATACTTATCAAGTTTTCACTACATAATATCACGCTTTTACTACATAATATCACATTTTTACTACATAAAATCACGTTTTAACGAGATATCACGTTTTTACTACATAATATCACGTTTTTACTACATAATATCATGTTTTTACTACATACTTATCACGTTTGTACAATATAATTTCAAAAATTATTATTTCATGGATGACAGCAATACCCTTCCGTAGTACGACGGCTCTGCATTTGTGTATTTTTAGACAAACTGTATTAATTTATAGTCGTGGAGGAAAAAGACGTTCCACTTCCTTCAGTTGTAGAGTTGGAACACAAACAATATTTTTTTCTTTAAATGATTCAAATCTAAGTTCAGGTGCAGAAAACTGATTTCACTGTGTTCTTATTTGTGAAACAAACCAAACTATAATAACTGAAAACTGCAGCTTCCACTGGATTTAGGAGGCATGGACAGCACGGTGGCACAACTGGTAGAGCTGCTGCCTCTCAGCGAGAAGGTTGCCGGTTCAAATCCCGGTCCGGGGCCTTTCTGGGTGGAGTTTGCATGTTCTCCCCGTGCATGCGTGGGTTTCCTCCGGGTACTCCGGTTTCCTCCCACAGACCAAAAAACATGCTTGTTAGGCTGATTGGTGACTCTAAATTGACCCTAGGTGTGAGTGTGAGAGTGGATGGTTGTTTGGTGTGAGTGAGACAGGTCCCTCTTGTAAATGAGTCCCCGTGACTCAACGAGGCTAGCCTGTATAAATAAAGGTTGAATGAATGGAGTATTTTTCTGGTTTGACCTCGATTTACGGTTTTTTGTTCCCCCATCGAGCGAAGAGGGGAACTGGAAATACACTCAGTCCAACTGTGCATGTTGAGCAAGATAACTTGGAAAATAAGTCGGGTACCGATTTCTAGTTTGATGTGTGGCTGCATCTAGGAGTAAGAAGAGTCCCTGTTAAAATCTGGGTTGCCACATCAAAATCCAAGATGGCTGCCGTCATATATATGTGTAAACCGGCTGCCTCAGTCATTTGAGGAAACTCTGCAAGTTTCTAGTTTTTATTTTGATTAAATTTATAGTTTCCTCAAAGGGTTGGGGTGGCCAAAGATTAATCTATGAGGGCCACCGTTGGCCACCCCCTGGTTCCACTACTGCATTGCACTTCATCTGAAGGAACCACAGGACTTCTGGGCCAGAACCAGATCATAGGACATATGTTTACCCAGAATGCACTTCAGCAAACAGCTCCAGCTATGAGCACGGTGGTAGAGGCTGATGGTTTGAGCTCCTGTCAGTCACTGAGTGGACCAGAACTCTTCTGAAGACCAAAGGGTTCTGGAGTCCAACAGCTGAGGCTTGGACCAAACGGGGTCCAGCAGAACCATGATCCCAAACACAGCAGCTGATCCACAACAGAATGGGTCAAAAATAACAGAACCAAGGTGCTGCAGCGGTCCAGAATCCAGAACCTGAGCCTGACTGAAACGCAGTGGTGGACCCTCAGAGAGCTGAGCACAACCCTCCATGATGGAAAGAAGAGTGGGCCAGAACTCCTCCAGAACCACGAGAGACAAACAGGAAACCACTGAGGGTTCTGCTGCTGGAGAAGTTTCTGGATTAGAACTGGAACCAGTTTCTGTTTAAATACAGTAGAATCTGTTTGTGTTTCTGTTTGATTTGAATCAGAATAATCTTCTAACCTGATAACGAGCAGATATGTTCTCTTGTCTCTTAAACAAATTGTTTTGTCCATCCATCCATTATTTTTACACGCTTCTTCCATTTTGGGTCACGGGGGTCGCCGGTGCCCATGTCCAGCAATCACTGTGCGAGGGGCGGGGGACACCCTGGACAGGTCTCCAGTCCATCACAGAGACACATGGAGACAAACAACCATTCACTCTCTCACTCACACCTAGGGACAATTTAAAATCACCAATCAGTCTAACATGCATGTTTTTGGTCTGTGGGAGGAAACTGGAGTACCCGGAGAAAACCCACGCATGCACAGAGAGAACATGCAAACTACACCCAGAAAGGTCCCCCGACCGGAATTTGAACCAAGGACCTGCTCGCTGAGAGGCAGCAGCTCTACCAGTTGTGCCACCATGCTGCCCTAATTGTGTTGTCCATTTATTAAGATAAAAATCATAAAATTGTTGTTTTAGCTGCTCTTGTTTTCTTGTTGTTCTTGTTTTAGCTGCTCTTGTTTTCTTGTTGTCATCATTTTAGCTGCTCTTGATGTCTTGTTGATGTTTTAGCTGTTGTTGTTGTTTTAGCTGCTCTTGTTGTCCTTGTTTTAGCTGCTCTTGTTGTCTTGTTGTCCTTGTTTTAGCTGCTCTTGTTGTCTTGTTGTCCTTGTTTTAGCTGCTCTTGATGTCTTGTTGATGTTTTAGCTGTTGTTGTTGTTGTTGTTGTTGTTGTTGTTGTTGTTGTTGTTGTTGTTGTTTTAGCTGCTCTTGTTTTCTTGTTGTCATTGTTTTAGCTGCTCGTGCTGTCTTGTTGTTTTAGCTGCTCTTGTCTTCTTGTTGTTGTTTTTGCTGCTCTTTGATGTCTTGTTGTTGTTGTTTTAGCTGCTTTTGTTGTCATTGTTTTAGCTGCTCTTGTTGTCGTTGTTTTAGCTGCTCTTGTTGTTGTTGTTTTAGCTGCTCTTGTTGTTTTAGCTGCTCTTTTGTTTTTGTTTTAGCTGCTCTTGTTGTCGTTGTTTTAGCTGCTCTTGTTGTTGTTGTTTTAGCTGCTCTTGTTGTTGTTGTTTTAGCTGCTCTTGTTGTTGTTGTTTTAGCTGCTCTTGTTGTTGTTGTTTTAGCTGCTCTTGTTGTTGTTGTTTTAGCTGCTCTTGTTGTTGTTGTTTTAGCTGCTCTTGTTGTTGTTGTTTTAGCTGCTCTTGTTGTTGTTGTTTTAGCTGCTCTTGTTGTTGTTGTTTTAGCTGCTCTTGTTGTCGTTGTTTTAGCTGCTCTTGTTGTTGTTGTTTTAGCTGCTCTTGTTGTTGTTGTTTTAGCTGCTCTTGTTGTTGTTGTTTTAGCTGCTCTTGTTGTTGTTGTTTTAGCTGCTCTTGTTGTTGTTGTTTTAGCTGCTCTTGTTGTCGTTGTTTTAGCTGCTCTTGTTGTTGTTGTTTTAGCTGCTCTTGTTGTCGTTGTTTTAGCTGCTCTTGTTGTTGTTGTTTTAGCTGCTCTTGTTGTTGTTGTTTTAGCTGCTCTTGTTGTTGTTGTTTTAGCTGCTCTTGTTGTTGTTGTTTTAGCTGCTCTTGTTGTTGTTGTTTTAGCTGCTCTTGTTGTTGTTGTTTTAGCTGCTCTTGTTGTTGTTGTTTTAGCTGCTCTTGTTGTTGTTGTTTTAGCTGCTCTTGTTGTTGTTGTTTTAGCTGCTCTTGTTGTTGTTGTTTTAGCTGCTCTTGTTGTTGTTGTTTTAGCTGCTCTTGTTGTTGTTGTTTTAGCTGCTCTTGTTGTTGTTGTTTTAGCTGCTCTTGTTGTTGTTGTTTTAGCTGCTCTTGTTGTCGTTGTTTTAGCTGCTCTTGTTGTTGTTGTTTTAGCTGCTCTTGTTGTTGTTGTTTTAGCTGCTCTTGTTGTCGTTGTTTTAGCTGCTCTTGTTGTTGTTGTTTTAGCTGCTCTTGTTGTTGTTGTTTTAGCTGCTCTTGTTGTTGTTGTTTTAGCTGCTCTTGTTGTTGTTGTTTTAGCTGCTCTTGTTGTTGTTGTTTTAGCTGCTCTTGTTGTTGTTGTTTTAGCTGCTCTTGTTGTCGTTGTTTTAGCTGCTCTTGTTGTTGTTGTTTTAGCTGCTCTTGTTGTTGTTGTTTTAGCTGCTCTTGTTGTCGTTGTTTTAGCTGCTCTTGTTGTTGTTGTTTTAGCTGCTCTTGTTGTTGTTGTTTTAGCTGCTCTTGTTGTTGTTGTTTTAGCTGCTCTTGTTGTTGTTGTTTTAGCTGCTCTTGTTGTTGTTGTTTTAGCTGCTCTTGTTGTTGTTGTTTTAGCTGCTCTTGTTGTTGTTGTTTTAGCTGCTCTTGTTGTTGTTGTTTTAGCTGCTCTTGTTGTCGTTGTTTTAGCTGCTCTTGTTGTTGTTGTTTTAGCTGCTCTTGTTGTTGTTGTTTTAGCTGCTCTTGTTGTCGTTGTTTTAGCTGCTCTTGTTGTTGTTGTTTTAGCTGCTCTTGTTGTTGTTGTTTTAGCTGCTCTTGTTGTTGTTGTTTTAGCTGCTCTTGTTGTTGTTGTTTTAGCTGCTCTTGTTGTTGTTGTTTTAGCTGCTCTTGTTGTTGTTGTTTTAGCTGCTCTTGTTGTTGTTGTTTTAGCTGCTCTTGTTGTTGTTGTTTTAGCTGCTCTTGTTGTTGTTGTTTTAGCTGCTCTTGTTGTTGTTGTTTTAGCTGCTCTTGTTGTTGTTGTTTTAGCTGCTCTTGTTGTCGTTGTTTTAGCTGCTCTTGTTGTCGTTGTTTTAGCTGCTCTTGTTGTTGTTGTTTTAGCTGCTCTTGTTGTCGTTGTTTTAGCTGCTCTTGTTGTTGTTGTTTTAGCTGCTCTTGTTGTTGTTTTAGCTGCTCTTGTTGTTGTTCTTTCAGCTGCTCTTGTTGTCGTTGTTTTAGCTGCTCTTGTTGTTGTTGTTTTAGCTGCTCTTGTCTGGTTGTTGTTGTTTTAGCTGCTCTTGTTGTCGTTGTTTTAGCTGCTCTTGTTGTCTTTTTTTAGCTGCTCTTGTTGTTGTTGTTTTAGCTGCTCTTGTTGTCATTGTTTTAGCTGCTCTTGTTGTTGTTGTTTTAGCTGCTCTTGTTGTTGTTGTTTTAGCTGCTCTTGTTGTCGTTGTTTTAGCTGCTCTTGTTGTTGTTGTTTTAGCTGCTCTTGTTGTTGTTGTTTTAGCTGCTCTTGTTGTTGTTGTTTTAGCTGCTCTTGTTGTTGTTGTTTTAGCTGCTCTTGTTGTTGTTGTTTTAGCTGCTCTTGTTGTTGTTGTTTTAGCTGCTCTTGTTGTTGTTGTTTTAGCTGCTCTTGTTGTCCTTCGTTCAGCTGCTCTTGTTGTCGTTGTTTTAGCTGCTCTTGTTGTTGTTGTTTTAGCTGCTCTTGTTGTCGTTGTTTTAGCTGCTCTTGTTGTCATTCTTTTAGCTGCTCTTGTTGTCGTTGTTCTAGCTGCTCTTGTTGTTGTTGTTTTAGCTGTTCTTGTTGTTGTTGTTTTAGCTGCTCTTGTTGTCTTTCATTTAGCTGCTCTTGTTGTCGTTCTTTTAGCTACTCTTGTTGTCGTTGTTTTAGCTGCTCTTGTTGTCCTTCGTTTAGCTGCTCTTGTTGTTGTAGTTTTAGCTGCTCTTGTTGTCTTTCATTTAGCTGCTCTTGTTGTCGTTCTTTTAGCTACTCTTGTTGTCGTTGTTTTAGCTGCTCTTGTTGTCATTCTTTTAGCTGCTCTTGTTGTCGTTGTTCTAGCTGCTCTTGTTGTTGTTGTTTTAGCTGCTCTTGTTGTTGTTGTTTTAGCTGCTCTTGTTGTTGTTGTTTTAGCTGCTCTTGTTGTCGTTGTTTTAGCTGCTCTTGTTGTCGTTGTTTTAGCTGCTCTTGTTGTCGTTGTTTTAGCTGCTCTTGTTGTTGTTGTTTTAGCTGCTCTTGTTGTCGTTGTTTTAGCTGCTCTTGTTGTCGTTGTTTTAGCTGCTCTTGTTGTCGTTGTTTTAGCTGCTCTTGTTGTTGTTGTTTTAGCTGCTCTTGACCTGCTTTTCTATCCTGTCTCTGAAGCTAGCGTCGTGTTGTGGACGTCCCCCGGGACATTTGGTCTCGTAGCAGCTTCTGGTAAAACGCTGATTCCACAGAAGTTCAGAGTTCTCTTCTAACCAGGCGAGACTTTATGAGACGAACGACAATGAATCAGCAACAAGCTGAACCTGGACACCTGCCGCAGGTGTTGGTGCAGCCGTGTTCACAGCTGCAGGAACACAACGCCATAAAATGCCTCATTTATTCTGATGGTTTTGGGATTTTTATGCATTAATTAACCGTTTTCATGATTTTCTTCTTCTTCTTTTTTTTTTTGCTTTGAAAAAAGGAGCTAGGAGCAAACATCATATTCATTTTCCTATTTATGCAGAAAGGGAACAAAATTCACAAAATAACTCCACAATGTTCTGAAGGACTGATTAAAATATCAGAGTCGGGTCCTCTCAGTGAAAAGTGCATTTTGTAAGAAACTGCGCCTGAACGAGTTAAACTGTGGTCAGAAGTTGTAGAAAGTTTTAAAATCTCTTGTTTCATCTTCTTCTGGGCTTTTTGTGCTTTTAATTCAGCGCTTCGTCTGCCTGGGACCTGTGCGCTCGGGGGTCAGCCCTGAAGGCGTGGGGCTCGTGCTGACTCTGCAGTTTTACCTCAGAGCTCTGCTGTCTCATCATTTCCTGTTATCTCACCGTTTTCTCTCTCCTCTATCTCCTCCATCCTCCACTTTCCTCGCTCTGCGTCCGCCGTGCGAGCAGAAGTTCACCAAGGAGGCTCCCAAAGGAGATCTGGACGTCCTGATTCAGCCTCTGCTGGAGCACTGCAGCTCGGAGAAGATGAACACGTGGCTCGGTACCTGCTCTCCCTTTCCTCACTTCACTTCCCTCTGCGCTCCATTTTGTGTGTTTTTGTGCGCACGCTAGGGCTGTAGCGATACATTAATCTCACAATACGATGCACGATATTCTGCTCACAATACGAAATATATTGCGATATTCAGCAAACGATACAATTCAATACACTTGCAATTTTCTGAAAGATTTTAGAGGGACAGAGTGATTTTGGTGACATTTTGTGACTGTTATAGACTTGGATTGAATTAATTTAACTGAAAACTGATTAAAAGCACCAACTACACAATACCTGGCTCTGGTTGGACATGGACACAGACTTAAAGTCGACAGCTGGACAAAATGAATCAAAGAAGTGGTGAGAAAACATGTTTCTTTTAATTGAAACAGTAAAAACTGTAGCTTACATGCATTTGTAAAGTAAATAAAGTGCACCAAGTGCCCTGCTCTGAATAGTTTGAAACCTTTTTAACCTTGACACTTAACATCTGAAGGAATCACTCTAAGTGCTTGGTAAGTAAACAGTAATATGACTTCTCCAAAACAGTCTATAATTCAAGTAATGAAGAACATTTAACTTCAAATGCACCCATCTTAGCAGAGCAGCTTAAGGCCTGTAGATAGACCCTGACTAATAAGTGAACTCTAAACAGAAAGTCTACTCTGCAGACCAAGTGAGCTACATTCTCCTCAGATTTTTGTTTAGAAATAGAATCTGATCGACGTGCTCTGGGAGAAGTGCACTTCTCTGCACAGTGATGATATCTCCAGCGGTGGAGAAGACCCTCTCTGAGGATACACAGGTGCCAGGGATGCAGAGGTATCTAAAAAAGCTAATGCCCCTTTTCCACCGGTCAGCTCGGGTCGGTTATTACGTAATATGTGCGTCGCAGACACCCACTTTACGCCATCTCCACCGGATATTCTGAGCTGCAGCGCGCCAGATTCCTGGTCTCATTTATTTGCCGCGACGACCCGCGCTGATGCGCGCCGGGAGGAGGAATGTGTGGAATGTATGTGGTGGAGCTGCAGCGAGGGAGCGAACACGGAAGTACTGTAAATGATTAACACGGTAAAAACAATTACTTGTTTTTAAAATTATAGCAAAGATGGGTCTTCAGCTGAACGTGTCCTTAATAAATTCACGTAGTGCTCAAAACTGCAGGATTTTAAAAACTAGGATCGCACGCGCGCGCGGCTGTATTTCCTTAAAATGTAGCTAAATAAACAGATATAAAAATATATTTCATAGCGGGCTGTTTAGCAGGTGCTCCTGAGCTTAACAGCTCCTTAATAATGTCACGTAGTGGTCAAATCTGCTGCATTTAAATTGTTTTGTTTTGACTTCTTCCAAACCTCAGAAAATAAATTATAAAAAATCGAATTTTATTTAAAATAACTCCAACAGGTTACTGTTTGTACATGAACATCTTGTGATTACATTCTGTTTGTAAAAATAAATAAAAAATCTGCACAGAAGGGGGTACAAAAAAGCTGTGGAAACATAACTAGATGTGACCCGACCCGAATTGAGCCGATCCGAGCTGATCTGATCCGACCCAAGCCGAGCGGTGGAAAAGGGGCATAAGTCTGGTCCTCTGGACATAACAAAAAAAAAAGGTACGATACTTGCACATGAATATCGATTTTTTTTTTCTAGGAAAGAAAATTTGATATTATTACACAGCCCAAGCGCACGCAGACGTGCACGTCACAGCCGTTCACTGTGCATTAAACAGGCCTCACATCAAGCCCCCTCACATTTGATTTCTCCTTTCTCTCTGGATTTTCTCCCTCTTTGCTTCACTTGTTGTCAGCCCACACAGCCCCTCTCCGTCACCGTCTGTCTCTGTCGTCTCTCTCAGCTCCTCTGAAAGTAACATGGTGTGAAAATTCAAACAATGTGGGTCACAAACTGGGCCAGAACCCCGAAGCATTTTCCTTCTCGGGGAGGAAAGATGGTGTTTCATTTCAGGCCATGTAAAGAAACAACGGACGGTCTGAGCTCAAAATCTGCCACAGCTTCTTTGAATGTTTGAATTAGCTTCTGCGTCAGATGGGTTTGTCAAACGCTCAGTTTTTCTCTGTAAAGTCAGATTTAATCGTTTGCTACATGCAGCTATCTTTTAAAATAAAGTTTAAAAGAAAACTTTGTGGAAAATTCACATTTTCATCAAGTCGACTGCACTGACAGATAAAAGAGGTTGAGCCGCGCTAGCAGCCACAGCCGAAGGTTTTACATTTACACGCTGGATAAGACTTAAAACACAAAATATAAAGTTTTTAATTTTTGTTTTCCTTTACATTTTTATTAGTTTTAAAGGTGCTGTTTGCCTTAATCAAAAACAAATTGTGGGATAAAGTAAGATGGAGCCGCCCTGCCTCTGAATTAGCAAACAGGTTAGCTCAACGCCAACCACCTCATCACCTTTTCTGCATTTCAAGAACAAACCATGCTCAAAACTTGCTGACATGAAGAAGTAAACTGTTAAAAATGAAGACTTCAACTAAAGTTTTACTTTATTATTCAAAAGTCAGGCGTTGGTAATGCTAATATGTAACTATTGAACACATTGCTGGTTAGCATGTTTGCAAATATTTATTTATTTTATTCATTTTAAATTTAAAACACAAAACAATTTCACAGACTATATGAAAAACAAAACATAAAATGAAAGGTAGCAGAAGAAGAAAACAATCTTATTATATCTGCCCCTTCTTTAAAACAATCAATTCAAACAGTCAATTTAAACAATAATCATCTACAAATAAAGTCAAAGTCAAGTCAAAAGTCAAAGTCAACTTTATTGTCAGATCTGCAATATGTACAGTGCAGGACATACACAGGACCGAAATTGCGTTTCTCTCAGTCCCTCGGTGCAACAGTAAACATCTAAACATTGAAACACTGAAACATATAATAATAGACATAAGCATAAAATAGTAAAACTAACACTGTCCTGAGTTTTTTTTGCATAGTGGTATAAAAAAAGAGTATAAAAAGTATAACTAAAATAAACTAAAGGTTTCTAGCATTGACATTTGCAAAGTGGCAAAGCAGCGTATGAGTCAATGTACACAGTATATGTATGAGGTAGTAGTTGATGTTGTTGTAGAGGCAAAAAGTGGCATATGCAGTAAGGCACATTGGGCATCCCTAAATAAGACCGTTCAGAGCACACTGTATATGTACCAGCAGTGGTGTAGATATTAGAGTAGTGTAAATAAATGTAAACAGTAGTAATTACATGTAAGCAGTAGTAATAAAAGTAAACAGTATTAATAAATGTAAACAGAGAATGTAAACAGTATTATGATTATAGGCAGTGATGTAATACAGACATTAGTGCAAGTATGAGAAGTAGTGCAAACTGTATGAGCACATGACCGAGAGTTTAGTGAAAACCCGTTTGGTGACACAGAGTCTAGTGTTAAAAACTTTGTGTTGAGTGATAATATGTGAGAAAGTTTTAGTGTTAAGGCAGTTCAAATGGGAGGGGAGGCAGAGCAGGCAGAGTGTTTAGCATTCTGACTGCCTGATGAACAGAGCTGTCTCTCAGTCTGCTGGTTCGAGCCTGGAGACTCCTCAGTCTCCTCCCTGATGGCAGCAGTCTGAAGCAGCTGTGTAGTGGGTGTGTGGGATCACCTGCCATGCAGTGGGCTTTCCGAGTGAGGCGTTTGCTGTGTAAGTCCTGCAGTGAGGGCAAAATGAATAATTCATCATGATTCTCAATTTCTAGTACATTTCACATTTAACTAATTTATATGTATCTTTTCAACAATTTAGTTTTGATCTTTCTCTTAAACATAAACATTGACTTTACTTTTTTTTTTTTTTACATCATTTTCCAAACTATTCCATAAACCAGTTCCCTGTATTGAAATGGACTGACCTTTTAAACTGGTTTTGTACTGTGGTTTTATAAAAATCTGTGACTTTGCAAGCTAACGCAAAACCTCAGCCACAAATGATGATATATTCCCACCACTTTGTTAAATTAGGATGTGAGTAGTGATACTAGAAGAATATTTAGTCAATTAAGTACTGTTATTTTTCCAAATAACGAGCGTACAAAACTAAAAGTGATTCTAATAAATCACGTAGCATCTTGGATGCTATGCACATTAGCCCAGTCCCACTTCAGTCATGCTGTGTCAAGTAAAGGCCTTCATCTTTTATTAAGATATTTGTAAAAAAAAAATTATCTATGTTTGTTGGCTTCTTTACAGTGGCGGCTGGTGGAATTTCCACCGGTGGGGCTATAACTCCAAAATACAGTAGATATATACCAAAATATGTATGTTCAAGACATTCCACACACACACATCACAGACTCATTGGTTCGCTCACTCATGCTCACATCTGTGCGCTTTATTAACTCATTCCTTACCTGTGTAAACACAGTACATAAGGCACATTAATAACTGCCGTTAGAATTTTTCACGTCGCTGGAGGTGGTGGTCCACTCCAGTCCTCACTCCTTTCTACACACGACCCCGGCCGGCGCCAAATGCAGCAGGTCTCCCAACTATCTGCCTGATTAAAATTAATGCTGCGACTCTTTTAAATGTGCTGTTGTCTGACATAGCCTGGTTGTGAGTGTCACTGCACAGTCTGTTCCAGGACAAAAACATAAATAAATAAATGAATCTGTACGGGGATGGTGGGACTGCAGCTCGATCCGTACAGTGCACGGTACTCAGGGCGCTGGAGTGGTGCGCCCAGAATTTTCCTATCTCTTGTAACAAAGAAGAGCTACTGCGCATCTACAACTTTTAACAAGAGTCTGTGGGCCAAGATTCTTGCCCCCCCCCGGGTGGAAATACGTCACCAATCAGAGACAACGTTTTTGAAAGAAACTTAACTCATCGTTAACTGTAAAACATTTACCTTACACAACTAAGAATACAGTATACACATATATTTTGAAATATTTTTATTTTATTATTTCATTTTTATTTACATTTTTTTAAGTCTTCATTGTAATATGGCGAGTGGTGGGGCAGTGCCCTAACGCCCCCTATTGAGCAGCCGCCACTGCCTCTTTATCAATATAAATGTACCGTGTTTTTTTCGTCAGAATGAATGGAAACGGTCATATCTCAGCCAAAAATTGATCTAAAAATATGGGAAAAAATCCATAAATATGTCGCTTCGCCCCATAAGTCGCAGGACATGAAAATTTGTATTAAAAATGGTGACTTATAGGCCAGAAAATATGGTACTTTAATGAACATTAGACATATTTAGACATAACAGAGTTAGCCAAAAGTCTAATTTTCATCTGTTGTGCTTGGACAGGTGTAATCAGTCACCCCAAGAACAAAACACTATATTTACATCATCATCAGCTGACAGTGTGGTCACGGAGCTGTTTTCTGAAAATAAAGTGGTCGTGATGCTGAATAACGCAGCAAAAGATAAACTTTAGGGTTAAAAAGGCACAAATGAATATAGATTTAAACTAAAGCAGCTGCACCAAACTGAACATTTCCTTTAATGGGACTTTTTTTTCCCAGACAGCTAGAATTAAAATACATAAATGTTGCTTTATTTTGTGTTGGTGTTAACGCTGAACTTGGTCCAAACGTTACTGACAGCAGAGGTCACCTTGTGTCCATCTGAGTTTTGTGTCGTTTTTCTTTTTGGCGTCTCTCACTCTTTTCTCCTCTTCCTTTAGGTGTGGTTTACGGCTACAAGGGGCTGCTGCTGCTGCTGGGCATTTTTCTGGCTTACGAAACGAAATCCGTCTCCACCGAGAAGATCAATGACCATCGAGCCGTGGGGATGGCCATTTACAACGTAGCGGTGAGTCCAAAGAGAAACTCCATCACACCTAAAACTCTTGTCTGGGGTTGCTGCACGGCTGCTTTCTCTGCAGTCCGGAGCACACTGAATAACAATAAAGCAGAAAAAAGTACGTTTTTATGGCTCCGCAGCACTAAATGACCAGACCATATCTGTTAGGGTGGGGTTCATCAATGCCAGGGTGCCCATGATTACTATCCAAGGGCCACTCTCCAGCTCATTCCAGCAGAGAACATTAACTTGAGCAGTTGCGAGGACTCAGAAGCTCATTATCAGGCGGGAGAGTTATAGTTAGTTATAACTGCAGCCTCCCGCTGCGCCTCTGCACTGCATTTTCTGTGTTTGTGTGCGTAATTGCCAACGCGTTAAACCACATTTTGACAAACTAAGAAACCGATGCTGCTTTAATGATCTTTGGAACAATACAAGAAGCAGAAACCAGCATAAATTTAAGATATTAAAGTTTCTCTAACAATGTGCTGTGATGTATTTTATTTTTTTAGTCGAAAGCACAGCCCCCGGGTGCATTTCTGTTCAAATCATTGCACAACTTAGTCAAACTGCTTTATTGTGCCGCAATAACATGTTTATGTCAGCGCACGTTTGTTAAGGCGAATCGATGAACACAACTTTGTATTGTGCTGCAGTGTCCTGCTGCTCCGGCACACCTGCGCGCTGCACTCCACCATCATTTATGTGGACAAATGTGCACGCTCTGGCCTGCGTAATGCGTGAGGACGCATGAATTTAGTTTGTTCTTCTCGGCAGGGAGACGGCTAAACGTGCAGCCATTTGGCCTCTGGAGAGCGGCGGTAAACGCAGCGGTCTTTGGTAAACATTTCTGCACGGCTGCTGAAACCAAGTGAATCATCCTAAATGGAGGCACCCAGGATGCACTTCACGCTGAAACAGAGTCATTATGTTCTCCGCCGCCACTTTGGAGAAACATTCACCGCTGGTTCCTGACGCTGTTGACACAGAGACACTTTGAATCGAACGCAGGGAGAAAAAAAAACATGGTTTCTGTCACGCCGGGTGGGTTTTCATGTTTGATGGACGCCGGTAATTTCTGCTGGTTTATTCGGATTGGAGTCTAACAACAGGGTTCCTGCGCCGTCTTATGAAGAGAGCAGCTTGTTCTTAGAGTTTTTCTGGCCTGAATTGAACAGAATAAGTTCGTTTTGGTTTCTACAAGAGCCTGTGTGTGGCGCTGTTTAGCTGCCAGGAAACCATCAAGTTGTGTATGTCTGGTAGAAATCATACACGAACAAACCATGAGCCGTATATATACCAGAGGAGGGCAACATGTGGCTCAAAAGTGTGGCCCTTATACAATCTGCCCTCCGCCCAGTTAACAGAACTGAGAGCCCCGCCCAGTCAACAGAACCGAGCACTACATCCAGTCAACAGAACCGAGAGCCCCGCCCAGTCAACAGAACTGAGAGCCCCGCCCAGTCAACAGAACCGAGAGCTCCGTCCAGTCAACAGAACTGAGAGCTCTGTCCAGTCAACAGAACCGAGCACTACATCCAGTCAACAGAACCGAGAGCCCCGCCCAGTCAACAGAACTGAGAGCCCCGCCCAGTCAACAGAACCGAGAGCTCTGCCCAGTCAACAGAACTGAGAGCTCCGTCCAGTCAACAGAACCGAGAGCTCCGCCCAGTCAACAGAACCGAGATCCCCGCCCAGTCAACAGAACCGAGATCCCCGCCCAGTCAACAGAACCGAGAGCCCCGCCCAGTCAACAGAACCGAGAGCCCCGCCCAGTCAACAGAACCGAGAGCTCCGTCCAGTCAACAGAACTGAGAGCTCCGTCCAGTCAACAGAACCGAGAGCTCCGCCCAGTCAACAGAACCGAGATCCCCGCCCAGTCAACAGAACCGAGAGCTCCGCCCAGTCAACAGAACCGAGATCCCCGCCCAGTCAACAGAACCGAGATCCCCGCCCAGTCAACAGAACCGAGAGCTTCGTCCAGTTAACAGAACCGAGAGCCCCGCCCATTCAACAGAACCGAGAGCTCCGCCCAGTCAACAGAACCGAGCACTACGTCCAGTCAACAGAACTGCGAGCCCCACCCAGTCAACAGAACTGCGAGCCCCACCCAGTCAACAGAACTGAGAGCTCCGCCCAGTCAACAGAACTGCGAGATCCACCCAGTCAACAAAACTGCGAGCTCCGCCCAGTCAACAGAACTGAGAGCCCCACCCAGTCAACAGAACTGAGAGCTCCGCCCAGTCAACAAAACTGCGAGCTCCGCCCAGTCAACAGAACTGCGAGCCCCGCCCAGTCAACAGAACCGAGAGCCCCACCCAGTCAACGGAACCGAGAGCACAGCCCAGTCAACAGAACCGAGAGCCCCGCCCAGTCAACAGAACTGCGAGCTCCGCCCAGTCAACAGAACCGAGAGCTCCGCCCAGTCAACAGAACCGAGCACTACATCCAGTCAACAGAACCGAGAGCCCCGCCCAGTCAACAGAACTGAGAGCCCCGCCCAGTCAACAGAACCGAGAGCTCCGTCCAGTCAACAGAACTGAGAGCTCTGTCCAGTCAACAGAACCGAGCACTACATCCAGTCAACAGAACCGAGAGCCCCGCCCAGTCAACAGAACTGAGAGCCCCGCCCAGTCAACAGAACCGAGAGCTCTGCCCAGTCAACAGAACTGAGAGCTCCGTCCAGTCAACAGAACCGAGAGCTCCGCCCAGTCAACAGAACCGAGATCCCCGCCCAGTCAACAGAACCGAGATCCCCGCCCAGTCAACAGAACCGAGAGCCCCGCCCAGTCAACAGAACCGAGAGCCCCGCCCAGTCAACAGAACCGAGAGCCCCGTCCAGTCAACAGAACTGAGAGCTCCGTCCAGTCAACAGAACCGAGAGCTCCGCCCAGTCAACAGAACCGAGATCCCCGCCCAGTCAACAGAACCGAGAGCTCCGCCCAGTCAACAGAACCGAGATCCCCGCCCAGTCAACAGAACCGAGATCCCCGCCCAGTCAACAGAACCGAGAGCTTCGTCCAGTTAACAGAACCGAGAGCCCCGCCCATTCAACAGAACCGAGAGCTCCGCCCAGTCAACAGAACCGAGCACTACGTCCAGTCAACAGAACTGCGAGCCCCACCCAGTCAACAGAACTGCGAGCCCCACCCAGTCAACAGAACTGAGAGCTCCGCCCAGTCAACAGAACTGCGAGATCCACCCAGTCAACAAAACTGCGAGCTCCGCCCAGTCAACAGAACTGAGAGCCCCACCCAGTCAACAGAACTGAGAGCTCCGCCCAGTCAACAAAACTGCGAGCTCCGCCCAGTCAACAGAACTGCGAGCCCCGCCCAGTCAACAGAACCGAGAGCCCCACCCAGTCAACGGAACCGAGAGCACAGCCCAGTCAACAGAACCGAGAGCCCCGCCCAGTCAACAGAACTGCGAGCTCCGCCCAGTCAACAGAACCGAGAGCTCCGCCCAGTCAACAGAACCGAGAGCCCCGTCCAGTCAACAGAACAGAGAGCTCCGCCCAGTCAACAGAACTGCGAGCTCCGCCCAGTCAACAGAACTGCCAGCTCCGCCCAGTCAACAGAACTGCGAGCTCCGCCCAGTCAACAGAACCGAGAGCCCCGTCCAGTCAACAGAACAGAGAGCTCCGCCCAGTCAACAGAACTGCCAGCTCCGCCCAGTCAACAGAACTGCGAGCTCCGCCCAGTCAACAGAACCGAGAGCCCCGTCCAGTCAACAGAACCGAGAGCCCCGCCC
This sequence comes from Garcialebias charrua, assembly GCA_038048925.1. Taxonomy (NCBI): domain Eukaryota; kingdom Metazoa; phylum Chordata; class Actinopteri; order Cyprinodontiformes; family Rivulidae; genus Garcialebias; species Garcialebias charrua. The sequence continues at coordinate 116,719 of JBBPBX010000803.1, forward strand.
AGTCAACAGAACTGCGAGCTCCGCCCAGTCAACAGAACCGAGAGCTCCGCCCAGTCAACAGAACCGAGAGCCCCGCCCAGTCAACAGAACAGAGAGCTCCGCCCAGTCAACAGAACTGAGAGCCCCGCCCAGTTAACAGAACCGAGAGCTCCGCCCAGTCAACAGAACCGAGAGCTCCGTCCAGTCAACAGAACTGCGAGCTCCGTCCAGTCAACAGAACTGCGAGCTCCGCCCAGTCAACAGAACCGAGAGCTCCGTCCAGTCAACAGAACCGAGAGCTCCAGTCAACAGAACAGAGAGCTCCGCCCAGTCAACAGAACTGCCAGCTCCGCCCAGTCAACAGAACTGCGAGCTCCGCCCAGTCAACAGAACTGCGAGCTCCGCCCAGTCAACAGAACCGAGAGCCCCGTCCAGTCAACAGAACCGAGAGCCCCGCCCAGTCAACAGAACTGCGAGCTCCGCCCAGTCAACAGAACCGAGAGCTCCGCCCAGTCAACAGA